>JAOXYJ010071446.1:0-11749 GCA_028566555.1 Lithophaga nigra
AAATTGATGAAAATCAAAATCCATATAATATGCACACCTTCAGTGTAGGTACTAACTGTCTACAAAATATAAAAGGTCTAGCTCAAAAACTATAGGAGGAGTTAGCCGGACAAACCATGCATACTGAGTGTGACGAACGGACGGACGGACGGACAGGGGTAAAACAATATGCCCCCGACCATCATTGGCGGGGGCATAAAAATCCGAAATGCGAGATTGGGTAAACGACTACGGTAAATGTAAAAGACAAAGGAGCGTAAGGCAAGAGACAACAATATTTCAGGTAGGAACTCTACCACTAAATCTTTATGCGCTAAAGGACACAATATCGGAACATAAAAAGTTGCGTTCCCTATTGTGAATCACTGTGAAGACTTAAATCAGTATGAATGCACTACTACCCTGCAATTTGCTGCACAAAAATTGAATATATGCATAACGGCCAATATTTCAGTCATATCCAGGAAGATATTTCCTCCTGAATAATAGCTGGAATTAAGATTAAAAGACAATATACATACTTTAGCACATAATATTCAAAAGATCGTCACCATTCTACGTCTTCGTTACGGAATCGAATTTTGTCGAAATAGTCTCGTGGCTTATGAACTCTTTATTCCGAACACCAAAATGAGCTGAAACTTTTATCTGAAGCAGTGCCCTTTTTTATCTTGTCCCTGCACAACTCATTCTTTATGATCACCGCAATATCTGATTGATAGTCGATATTTGTGATATTAATATTAATTCTGTCTTCTCTAAATGATGATTAATGATCATCAGTGATCATATTTAAAAAAAATGTGTTCACTTCGCGAATTATTAATGAAATTCTTCCTTAAAAATTTGTTTGTTTGATGTATTTTAGTATGAATGATCGATAGATGAAGTTTGCATCTTTCGTGCGTGTATTATTTCTCGTGCATAGTGTTTATATGAAACTATTTCACGTTTCACGTGCACCTACCCCCTCTTAGAGAATCATTAATATTTTAAATTAATGCTATATGCTTCCGTGCATGTTTGAGAGATATGCCCTGTCAAAAGGACATACCCTAGTGCCTTAATGTACAATGAATCATATGGAAAAAAATTCCTAAGAAATGGAAAATTTTTTAGAAACAATTCTCATATTCAGCCAATAGAAGTTTCTGAAGATATTGATATAAAATGTTAGAATCATATATTTCATATATTTGAATTATCTTCCCCATTAAAATTGAGTTATCTCAATTTAAAAGTAAGACTACTTATTTCATAATAAATGTCTTCAATGTTATTATTTATATGCCAATTTATCGCACCTGTAATTGATTTTCAAATATTTGCATTGAACATATCTTTTGTAATATATTTATAAATTAATTTATCAAAATAACTACTTCACCAACATTAAAACTACTGAAAAGATGACCGAGGGTATTTTCTGTACACTTCTAACTTCTAGCATGATTCTCGATATAAATGGACGTACATGTACATCAGAATATATAATTCGAACTTTTCCTCACAATGGCCTTTTTGTTCAAGTTGACTTTTTGGACCTTTTGGCGTTACATATCACCATGCAAAATATCAAAAATTTAAAAATGAATACAATCTACGAGTTTATACAGGTATACTTTACCAGTGACGCTTTCTCTGCACTGAAATTTTCAGTTTTTTGCTTCCATTTCTCCATAGACCGATGTTTTGTACTTCAAAATGACATGGGCTACGTACACACAGATACACGAAACCATATAATTATTATTCCATATACCTGTAACACAAACTATGTTATAGAACAAAAAATCAACGTCCATTTCTGCTCATGTGCCCAGATGAAGCTCTCAAAGGTGACAACTTCAGAAATGTAGTCAAGTATTCAGGGACGAAGAATAAATTATAAAATGACAAAATTCCTCTTTTCTCAACACAAATGCGCTTGCTAGGGTTGTTTTGTACAGTGTATTCGGTGATTTTTATTCATTTATTAAACACTTTCTCTTTTATTTTACGTTGACGCATTCATCTGTGTAGCTCTGTGCAACACGTCCTCCGATCTGTATGTTCTGTGCTATTTATTTTACATGAGCCAAAAAACACTTTTTAAAGTTCCTGACATACAAAATATTCTCTTTAAAAAATGGGGCAAACTTGGCTACTATACCTGGTTCAAGGTATGATCTATGGCTTCTGTTATGAAACACTAACTTGCATCATAAAACATAACCATAAGTTTGATTGGCGAATAACATTTGTCAAGGTTTTGGAAATATTCTTTACTTATTTTTCTTACATCGATCTGGAGGAACATATTTTCTCCTATGATAAGGAACATGTTCAACTTTCAGTATAGAAACCGGCAATGTTCTGTTTTGTTCATTTCAGTACAAAGGAGTAATAGAATGCATTTATATGTCACAATAGTCTTTAGCACCATTTTCATTTGCTATTCTCGCCGATTTGTTCCTTTATTCGTATGAAGCAGAGTTCCATGTATTACTGTGTTCTCTGCAGTTATTTTCCACTCCAGTTTGGATTTCAACTGTTTAGTACACAAGCTACTGAACCAAGGGTTCCTGATGGTAAAGTTGAAGTCATCACTTTGAAAGTTGTACGGTCGCCACCATAACTTAGTCTACCGTTACGGAATATCTGCGTCACAAATGACCACTGATATATTCCGTTTGTTGTAATCACAGTCCGGTCCTTCTTTCCTTATTGATGACTTACACGACGAGTGTCACCAGAGGAGCAGGAGATATTTACCCTTCCGGAGCACCTGATCTCAGCCCCGGTTTTTAGTGGGATTCGTGTTGCTCTGTCTTCAGTTTTCTGTGTTATATTTTGTAATCAATGTTTGTCTTAGGGTCTTTGTGTGGCCATAACGTTATATGTTCCTTTTGATTTATGGTTTGTGGTTGCCCCTTTGGTTTCCCCGAGAACTTTACCTATTGGCATACCCGATCCTGTGTAATGAAATGAGGGAAAGATGACTAATACAATCAACAGTGTATGCTTGATTTTTATTTATATTTTTAAATGATTAGAGTATGACAATTTTAAAACACAGACAAAATAAGACATAATAAAATGCTACATACAACAGGCGAATATGAAAACAAATGAATTTATGAATATGAACTATTATTGATGTGACAAATGCAAGTCCTCATTTGATTATGCTAGTGAAATATTGTTTATACCAAATTTGTAACCTAATATTAATCAGTTATTTAAATGTTTACTAGATACATTAGTCTGTTTCTGCTTCTAATGTCTTCTTATTCATCTGGCAGTTTTTTAAGCGCACAGGCGTGTTTGATACAACTTCGTGCACATAACGACCTACAATAAGAAATATTTAATCAGTTATTCATGAAGCTGATTTGTTGTAGAATTGACTAAGCTTAATCACAGGTAAGGTTGAAGGAAACATTTATGAATACAGCTTTAATACCACATAAATGAACATTATTTAAATTCTTACATAGTAATTCAGCCGATTTGAAGAAAATAAGTTCACTGATAAAAACTGAAACTTCAGTTTATACAATAAAAAACTGCCAAAGTGAAGTTCAACGAAGATATGCGTGTATCATACACTAATATCAGAATATATTATAAGATACTTGTATACCAATTGTAAATAATTTCTCCCTCTGATTCCTGTAGTTGCAAAGTTCCTTCCCTCGTAATAGCTAAATTTTAAATTTTAGCCACGAGCTTTGGACAGGAAAAATTAATCGCCATGCGTGTAAACTATTTATAACCACCTGGCTGAGATTTCTGAAAATGCACCTATGTACTGGACGATATTTTCCATTTGCATATCATCTAACAATATAACTGCATTTGATGTATTTTAGTTACAGAAGGTACATCAGATGGGCCTTAGATTCATTTCTGTGCTAATCTAGTTATGTTTGAGAGAATCGAAGGAAAAGAACTTCATCTTATTTACCATTTGCAACACATTTACTGACTGAATTTTATCCAGTGTTAGCATTCACCATCCGAAAAATCATATCTTGACTCGGAGATATTTTCACATTATGCTTACATATTTATGATTCATTTGGCTGCTGAAAAATTATTTAATAATTATTCCGTAAATCCCATTTGTAAACGCATCAATAATAGAAGCTGTTGATGCTAACTTACCTTCGGACTTAGGCTGATCTGTAATATCCATCTAGAATAAATCATGAAATAATCAATCGTTAATTCTCGCTTGTTCTTTTTAAATATCCATAGATAAATTCTTGATTATTAACATACAATATAATTTAAACTTTAATAAAGTTTGCAAAAATAATCTAACAGTATATTCATCTTGCAGGATGAACAGTATTTAATTTATACTAGATTTAGTCTACTACATTTTTGTGGTTTGAATAACTGCAAAGGTGTTTTTTAGAAACGAAAGCGACGCAGTTAGTTCATCTTAAAGTTTTGCTGTATCTCATGAAGTGTCCTTACAGGGATTTATATTTTTCATCCACTTTTAATACAGTTTTTTCACAGAAATCCTTAGGGCAAGATATTTCAATGGAATAAACAGATCTAAGGTAAGTCTTTCCTTTTATGATATGATAGACCAAAGAGGTCAACTTTTAATTTTTGGAGGACATATGGTTCTAATTAAATTTTCAAAGGAATTGATTTAAATCATCAGTTCAGAAGGACCATGTAATATATTTTTATAAAGTGGATTTGGTCGAATGATCTTGGACCGTGGTCATGGTTCAACCAATATGGAGCCAGAGATGAATCAAAACTTTGTAATTTGAAGTCACAGTTACGAAACGAAAAACAAATGTCAGTATATTTGAATTCTAACACTATTTGTATTAGCTTTCAGACACACATATCATTATCAGTGTGGTAAAGAAACAATTAAAAGAATCACACTTACTGACTTAAGGTGGGTATCAGTTGTCTTCTGTGCTGATAGATCATCTTGTTTGAGAACACGAGAATACCTCCTCTTCAAAGATTTTCTTATCTGTAGATGTGGATATAATACAAGATAACGTTAAAATCGCTTTTAGATCAACAAAATATATTGTGCTACAGCATACAGATGTTAGTATCCGAATAACAAAATGTTGATTTTATTTGGAGTGATTTCGGTCGATCAATGGACCATTTCATATATAGTTAAGACTACGAGGCTTCTGCACCAGTTGAGGTTTAGACAACATAAAAGCGTTAACCCTACTCCTCATTTCTCATTTCAGTGCTCGTTTGCATAAGAGACAGATAGTTCCTACC
This sequence comes from Lithophaga nigra, assembly GCA_028566555.1. NCBI lineage: Eukaryota > Metazoa > Mollusca > Bivalvia > Mytilida > Mytilidae > Lithophaga > Lithophaga nigra. The sequence continues at coordinate 5,263 of JAOXYJ010071446.1, forward strand.
ATATAAGTGACTCTTAATTAATTAAAAAAAACCTTGAAACTAATGATTTATTTTAAATGTTTGTATATCTGAAATGAAAATGAATTTGCAATATCACTGGGGGTCATTCTAGTACATTTGTAATTAACTTGTGAGAGTTCCTAAAAACTACAATGTAATATACAGTAGTATCATGAGCTATATCCCTCTTTTCGATTTCTGTAATGCAATATTTGTATTTCGTTTCTTTCGTAAGAGTCTTAAATGAAAGATAGTAACGAATTTTGTGTTTAACTCTGAATCCTAAAAACAAAATCATTTATAAACTTATGTTTTTTTCTGAGCATGGATTACCCTCTATATGATTTTTTTTTCAGGAAGACCAACAATTGGATTAAAACTTCTCGTTGTGATTTTCAAAAAAATGGAACACAAGAAGTATATTATATTTGGTACTCATTAATAAAGTGAGGAAGATGTTGTATGCAAAAGATAATAAGAAGGGAATAGCTCGTTTATAGGTGAACGAGTTATCGTTAGGTAGGGGAGATAATTTAAGATAACGTTAATGAGAAACATTAAAGTAGACTAAATCTATTGCTGCACTTGTGTGACTTGGTTATGGAAAATAAATTTACTGCAAACATGGTCTTTGAAGAAAAAGTTTTATCTAAGATATTCAGTTTTTAATGGATATCAATGAAAAATGGCAAGATGTGCTGCCAGTATTGTATGCACTAATTTCCTGTATGTATTAGCTTTGTATTTGAATACTATACAGCTCATCGATGTCTTCGATCTAACTTTATTTGGAAGTTATATTTTGAGCTTTTTCGCCACTCTCATTTTGTTGTTATGATAAAAATACTTCCACAACTGATATGGAGGTTTCGACTGATATGGATATTAATCTATATATAATATTACTAACAATGATCAAACATCACTATTTTTCGTATCAAAAATTTATCAGAAATCCACAAAATGAAATATTGTTTATGACATTATTAAAATATTGACTATTCAGGTTTAAGACATAGTATTTTTACCGTTACATTTATGACTAAGGAGTTAGGTTTAAGGGGGCATATAATTCATAATGTAATATGTAATCTTCTTATCGGCAGTACAACACTCGTCTTAACACTCATAAAGTTGGAGTACATACTTTGCGTCAAGAATCAAGAGGCAAAGCTTATCGAACAATAAATATCATATTGGTAAAATCAAGAAAACGACAAACATTTTATGAACATCCATAATGCTTCGATAAACGACCCGAAAATATATAGTCAAACTTACATTTTGGTTCCTTACAACATGAAATATGAAGATGAGCAATCCCTGAAATAAAATGGGTTGTAACTATAAATTAGTACTTCGTTAAAAAAGAGAGAGAGAGAGAGAGAGAGAGAGAGAGAGAGAGGTTATAAGGTATACAAAGCTGAACTTTCTTAAAGAACCGTTTTATAGAAACACGTTCCAGTATTTTTATTCCGACTTTTTTTGGAGTTTTTGTCTTAAAGCTTTGTAGCTCGTCTAAACCTTGGTTTTAGTTAAGGAAAGTTGACTGTACATGATTTCACGCGACTTCAACTATCTTTGATTTCTGATTATTGGACTGTCGCATCACTTAAGACACTTAGGTAGTCCACATTAGCATGCATCTGCAGCATCAGAACTGGAATTTCTATTAATACTTTACAGCGTACTTTGATTTCAAATTTAATTGTTACAATATGCATGTAGATAGAATTAAGTAAATTCTAAGAAATATTTAACAAATAACGTATCAAAGAGTTCACTTTGTTCGTTTTTGTGCAAAGTTCTGTTAATATACAGGAGCTAAAGTTTAACAAAATGAAGTACATGTACTACTTTCAAATTCACCTGTGAAGAATTAAATATAGCAAATAAGTAAGTAAACACGATGGCATTCTCGTGGAGTGACAGCAAACCAAAAACCCAGGTCAATCCAAAAATTGGGATTAAAACTGATAAACTTCTCAGTCCAGACCTGAAAAAAAAATAAAACAACAACAAAAAATAGAATTATAAATAAAACAATTCTTGGTAAAAATATGATCAGCTTTGCATTAATAGATATAGTTCAGTTTTATGTTATTTCTACTCATTGCTGATAGCGAAGATTATTATAACTAATTACATACTTTTAAATATTAGTATAGAAGACAAAAATAAAACTTCTGACTTGAAATTGATTTGATGAGTATGAATGCCATGTTTTTGTTTTCATACAACAGAATTACATTTTTAGCTCACCTCATCCCAAGAACCATGTGAGCTATTGCATTACTTTGCGTCCGTCGTCGGCGTCGTCCTACGTTAACCCCTTGACAAATTGAAACCAAACTTGGCGGGAATGTTCATTGGGTGATTTCCTATTATGTCTGTTCATTTGGTCCTGATCCGAAATCCAACATGGCCATCAGGGCCAAAAATTTGCATTCTGATTGGCTGAAATTTCAAAGAGCTTCTTGTCAGAAATAAAACGCCAATGGAATTCTTCTGTTATAGGAATGATCATCAGGTAGTGCTGTTTCAAATGCATTCTTTTGGTGCCGATCAAAAATCCAAGATGGCCGCCACTGCGGGACAAAATTTAACATTGGACCCTATGGGAAATTCACTTGAAGATCTATTTCTTGGAAGTGACAATGACAGTTGAAGCTAAACATATCCATAAATGACCATTAGCAGGTCTTTTACCAAAATTGAGTTTTTGGTGCTGATCGGAATTCCGAAATGGTCGACAACGTTGGACATTGTTTACATGTAACATCGAACCCTATGGGAAATACACTTGAAGATCTTCTTCTTGGAAACGACTATGACAATTGAAACTAAACATGTCCATTAATCTTTGTTGAAAGGTCCTCTACCAATCTATGGTTTTGATGCCGATTGGAAGTCCAAGATGGCCGCCGCCGTTTTAGTTTTACATTGCACCCTTAGAGAAATACACTTGAATATCTTCTTCTTGGAAATGACTATGACGACTGAAGCTAAACACGTACATAAATGTTTATTTCAATGTTTTCTATCAAATACTTTAATGCTTTTGCATCAGGAAAGAGATCTGGATCTTAAGATGCCCATCAACTCTTTTGAATTTTATTTGATTGATGCCAATCCTAGAATAGATGATGTCACAGTATTTCTTGTGGCCCGGAGTTTGTCTTTATCCCTTTATTATCGATTTTATAGATTGATTCTTCGGTTTTCTTACCTTTTCGTTTACAGTACCACTCTTTTGTGGATTTTAAAAAAATTTTAAAAAAATGTCAGCCAATCAGAAATAAAAATTGCCCATCGGAATTTGGAATCTGATCGGCATGACACGAGGAAACCGAAACCTTGTAGAGTACATAATTTGCATCATTTTCAGTTTCAGACCATTTGGCCCTGTAGTTTCGATGAAGATTTTTAAAAAAAAATTGTCCAATCAGAAACAAGAATTTTTCCCATGCGTGGCGGCAATGTTGGAAGTTTGACTGACATGAAATAAGAACATTCTATTCATCATTCCCACAGAGTTATAATTTTTGTCCTTGTATTTCCAAAAGATTTTTCAACATTCAATCCATCAGGAACAAGAATTGTCCTTGGCAACCATGTTGATAATCTGATCGGCATGAAATGAGGATTCTGTAACGGACATATCATACATCATTCCCACTAAGTTGTAAGTTATTTGTGCTTGCAGTCTTAGGGAAGAAGACGTTTTAAATTTCAGCCAGTCAAAAACAAGAAATAGCAAGAACTGACAATAGCGGCATAGTCTGAAGTTTGATCGGCAAGAAATGAGGTAACTTCGTAGAGGACATCCCATACTTCATTGCTACAAAAGTATTTGGCCTTATAATTTTAGAGGGGAAGATATTTTAAAATTTAAGCCGAACATAAACAATAATTGTCCATGGCGGGCATGTTGGAATTCTGATTGGCACAATATGACAAACATAAGTAGGGGACACCCCATTCATCGTTCCTAGCTATATTTTATTTGTCCTTGAAGTTTCAGATGATAACATTTTCCAAATTTCAGCCAGTCAGAAACATAAATTGTATAGGCCGCCCTGTTGGGTGTCTGTTTGGCACAAAATGAAGAGATTTCGTAGAGGACATGTCATACACCAATTCTACAAAGTTCCAATTCATTTGACCTTGTAGTTTCAGTGACAAAGGCTTTTTTTCAGCAAATCAGAAACCATCATCGCCAATAATGGCCATGTTGAAAATCTGATCTGCATGAAATAGAGGACATCTCATACATTTATGAATCTAGAATTTCGGTATACTACGCTTCCTTGTACTATACATCATTTCTACAACGCCGCAGTTCATTTTGCAATGTAGTTTTAGGTGAAATTTTAAACCTTCCGCCGAACAGAAACAAGAATTGCCCATGGTGGGCATGTGGTAAGTCTAATCATCGCGAAATGAATTAACTTTGTAGAGGATCAATCGTAGATAATATTTCTTAATACTGCATTTCGTGTCTAAGATGAAGATTAAAATATGAAATTTTAAGGACGACAGACACCAAGGGAAAGCAAATAAATGAAGAACAATCACAATGGTCTTAAACAACCGAAGACCAAAATATGCCTCTTTTGATATAATGAAGAAATAACATTGATTTAGAAAACCTCTAGATACTTAGCTATTACACGAAGTATTCCTCCATAAAACTGAAAGTTCTTTTATTAGATTAATAGATGAACATACTGAAAGATGAAAAATGATCGTCTTTATATTGCAAGAAAATATTACATAAAATTTGAGAGGGAATTGTTTAAAGATAATATAACTAATTCTGTGTTTGAAACTACTTCCTTACCAAATATCGCAAAATGGAAATGGCCAACACATAAAGGAACAAGTTGACAGAAGGGTGGTCAAATGAACAAAATATTACCCTTCTCATATGATAAAGAAAACCATACTCAAATCCAAGCCCTCACACAACTACATTACGTAATGCATCAAATATGGCATTAGCTCATGTCATGGACTATTCGATGGACGAAATAAAAGAATCTTATCATGAATGAACATTATAAAAGACAAAAAGCCATAAAAAATATGATCGTACGCATGAATGTAGGTACTCAAGTACATGCACTATCGTGATCTCTGAGTGATTATAATTTCTGCTGAAGCATAGCAAATGAAAGAATGTGTATGTTTTTCATGAAATTTATCCAGTCTTGTGGTATTTTGTAATAAGGCATCAAAACCCAAAGTATAGTATTTTTCTCTTATTTCCTCAATCAAAAACAACTTTAATTTCGTAAAAAAATCTTAAAACGCAATTAATATTATCAAACTCAACGTTCAAACGGAGATAAATTCTCAAAATCTTTTTAAGTTGAAATTGTCATCCCAAATAATCATTTGACAACTCATAGAAGATCTTAAATATAACTACTTGCCGTAAGAAATGATAAAACTCATTAATCAAATAAAAAGACAAGAACTAAACCTGAAATTTAAATATAATGGTCAATAAATCACACAATTTCCGACTTAATAACCAGTCTTTATATCTAATTTCTTGCTTTATAAAAATGCCAACATCCAATCAAAGCTTAAAATTCTAGTTTCGATACAAAACAATTGCTGCCTACCTCATATATTTTGGAACAAAGAAAGTACAGTCCTCGGTCCTTCTATTTTCATTTAAAAAGTTCCCCTAATAATTATATCGAAGTCATCAGTCCTACCCTCGAAAAGACACAACCACGAAAACAACAACAACAACAACAAAAAACCCCAAAAAACCCCAAAAAATCGGGGGGAAATCCGATAGTCTTATATTATCTTACAAACTGTTTGCTTTATTCTCTTTTGTGCTGGGCGGAGTGGCTGGCTGATGATAAATGGGTGTTTACAAACTCTGAATAGCAGAGAAAAGCATATGAGGTATTGTGTCCTTTTTGGAATATATTTGTCTGCAATGGAGAAAAACCACACATATACTTACTTAAACTTCTGTACTGTCGTTTTCTGCTGTACTGCTCGCGTAGTAAATAGCTTCCTCATAACAACTGCAGTAATAACTATGTTTACCTAATAATGGAACAAATTACCAAGTAGAATTGAATCATTTATTATTTCTGTATAATGGTGTATTCGCATTATTTTTTTTCGTATTATTCATTAAAACTCCAAAATTGCACAGTTAGTTTGTAGGATTTTAATGTTTGTCGTATTCACACCGAAGCAGTGCAGTAGAATTAAAATGCAATTGATAACAAGTAATAACTGTAACAGGATACTGTTACAAAAAGTCTCCCAAACGAACACTGACCCCTTTAAACCCCCTCCCTTTTAGACCCCAATCTTCAAAAAAAAAAAATAAATAAAACTGTGCAGGGGTTACTTGTACCCAGCTACACGTCTGATAACCTAGTATACTTGCTTAAAGGAATTACTTAAATGTATGTTGAACTTCAATTTCTGGAATACTTTTACCCGTTTT
>JAOXYJ010071556.1:0-11745 GCA_028566555.1 Lithophaga nigra
AAAGGTGAACTTAGCAGGCAGTGACTGCGCCTTTGATTCAGTATGGCTGAATTGCAGGCGAGACATATTTGGTGTCAGTACCTTGTTTCTGGTGTGAATGATCCTCGGCAGGTCCTCTACCAAAATTGTTTACGTGCATGGTGTTGATCCAAAATCCAAGATGGCTGGGACAAAGTTTAACATTGGACCCTATGGGATATGCACTTGAAGATCTTGGAAATGACTAAGAAAGTTGACATAAAATATTTCCATGAATGATTATTGGGAGGGCCTTTACCAAAAATGTGTTTTTGGCTCCAGTTGGAGTTCCAAGATGGCAGCCACCATGGAACATAGTTTTACATTGGACCCTATGCATAATGCACTTGAAGATCTTCATGGAAATGAATAGGAAAATTGAAATATGTCTTTGAATGTTCATTGGAAGGTCCTTTAGCAAAAATATGTTTTTGGTTCCAATTGGAATTCCAAGATGGCTGCAACCATGGAACATAGTTTAACGTTGGACCCTACACGAAATGCACTTGAAGGTCTTCTTGTTGTAAATGACTGAGAAATATATAGTGAAATATGTCCGTGAATGTTCATAGGAAGGTCCTTTAACAAGAAATCTGAATTGGAAGATGACCACAGTGGAACATTGTTTAACATTGAACCCTATAGGATATGCATTTAAAGGTCTTCCTCTTGGACAGAATTGCAAGAATTAAACCAGTATTGTTCATGATTGATCAAATCTTCACCAAGCACATATTTTTATAGTCAATCAGAATTCCAAAGGGCCAAGGAATATAATTTAACATTGAACATTATTGGTAATGTACTTAAAGGTCAATAACTTGAAGGTAACCTTCTTCGAAACAACAAATATAAGCAAGATGAAATCTTTCACTAATAATTCAGATTTTTCAGTTTTACATCAAGTTTTGCATCAAGTTCATGTTTTTCATGCTGACTTGAGTTCTGAATTTCTTGTAGGTGGTCAGTTTAAAACCAGGTGATCGATACAGGCTCAGATGAGCCCTAGTCGTAAGTACATAGAGAATTTTTATTTTTAATCAAATTTTGATGAGTTTTTTCCTGAATTCCGCTTGAAGATGGCTTTTAGTAGAATGTCAATGATTTTCTCAATCTCATACAATTCCGAGATACATATGTCAATGTAGTAGAGGGGACCAAAGTCCAACTTTCCGAATTATGTAGAATTTTTATTCTTCATCATCCAGTTTCAACAGGTTTTTAGCTCACCTGGTCCAAAGGGCCATGTGAGCTATTTCCATCACTTGGTGTCCATACATATTCTTTGCAAGGATCTTTACCCAAACTTTGTTAATGGTGCCAATCCGAAATCCAAGATGGCCGCCACCGAGGGACAGTTTAACATTGGACCCTACACTATGGGAATACACTTGAAGATCTACTTCTTGGAAACGACTATGACAATTGAAGGTAAACATATCCATAAATGATTATTGGAATGTCCTTTACCAAAATGATGTTCATGGTGCCAATTCGAAATTCAAGATGGCCGCCACCTAGGGACAAAATTTAACATTGGACCCTATGGAAATACATTTTAAGAACTTTTTCTTGGAAACTATGACAGCTGAATCTAAACATATCTATAAATGTTCATTGGAAGGTTTTTTACCAAAATTGTGTTCATGGTGCCAATCCGAAATTCAAGATGGCCGCCACCGCAGGACAAAAGTTTAACATTGGATCCCATGGGAAATACACTTGAAGATCTATTTCTTGAAAAAGACTATGACAGTTGAAGGTAAACATATTCATAAATGATCATTGGAAGGTCCTTTACCAAAATGGTGTTTATGGTGCCAATCCGAAATTCAAGATGGTCACCACCGCGGGACAAAGTTTAACATTAAACCCTTTGAGAAGCACACTTGAAGATCTTCTTGGTAAGGACTATGAGAGTTGAAGGTAAAATCCATAATACAAGATGGCTGCCGCTAAGGGACAAAGTTTAACATTGGACCCTATGTGAAATACACTTGAAGATCTTCTTCTTGAAAATGACTATGACAGTTGAAGCTGACCACATCCATAAATAATCAGTGGAAGGTCTTTTACCAAACTTTTATTTTGATACCAGTTGGAATTCCAGGATTATCACCATTGTTGAACATTGTTTAACATTGGACCCTAAGGGAAGTACACTTGAAGATCTTCTTGGAAATGACTATGAATTGGTCAGTACAGAACCAGGTGAGCAGTACAGGCCTCTACTTTTTCAGTTTGCTTATTGTTTTGTACTTATCTTTTAGTTTGCTTACTGTACCGTGCTTAACTTTTTTTAGTCTGCGTATTATTTTGTACTTAGTTTTTTAATATGATAATTGCTATAAATAGCTTTTAAACATTTGGTCGCCATTTTTAACTAAAATGTGTCCTGAAATGCTTGTTTTCACGTAATGTGTGCATGTATGTGTGTGTGTAAATATTTGTGTCTCTGTCATGTTAAGCTCACTAGAGCTTGTGTAATTTGTTTGTATACAATGAAAATTTTAATCCACTTGAATTGAATAGGTTTGATAATTACTGTATATTAAAAACCTTTCAAGTGTTAGGAAGAAAAATGGCCTTTCGAGTCAGCTTTGAATTATATGTTTTACTGAAATAGAGGTTCTTCTGTTTACTTTTACTTTGCAACAGAACAAAATAAATATCTATCTTATAAAAATGTATATCATTTTTTTTAAAGTTCACAAGAAATGATTTTTTGGATATAATGTTATGCGACTGACTGCCTAATATTTATAGTGAGTTTATACCTTCTCTAGCAAAAGTAAGGAATTTTTTTTCTTTCAGATGCCATGATATGCTAATCTTTCAAAGTTCAACAACGTAACTGAATAACAAACAAACAATAAAGCATAGAATCGAATTGATAAGGATTATTGACAGACGAAATTAAACACTTGATTGACCAATCCAGAATAATTTAACAAGATATGAAATTATATTTTTCCAAAAGCGGGCATTATATACTCAGATTCTAAAACGTTTGATAATATCTATCAATTAGAGTCAAAACTCTTTGTTGCGCAATCTAGGTTTATAAAGAATATTCATTTTAAATAGGGATTATCGTTAAGTGTAAAATACATGTACAATGTACTTGTAATCGTTACTGAAGTTAACATTTATTTAAAATATACATAGATAAAGAAACCGTAAATGAATATTAAAGTATGAAATATATTAAAATGTGAAAAATGTTAAACGTAAGTTTTCCAAGTATGAAAACAATTTGGTTCATACTAACCCGTCGGCCCCGAGCAGATAGTCCGGATCAGCTTAATTAAGAGTAATATACATATAGAAAAATAACAAAAGATAATATATACATATTTACATGCGTTTAGATTCACAACTATATTAGAATGAAAAAGAAAAAATGAGTTCCCGTTGACTAGTAAACTGCGTCTTTGGTATATCACACAACAATACGGGAGCAGAGCTTCTATAAATTCAACAGAGGTAAATATGCGAAATTTTACTGGATCCATTTCAGATTGATAAGATTCACTGTGAATATAATGTAGAAATATTTGCCCTGAATGAATGCCCGTACTTCATATTGAATTTTCCATATTTAGTCCGAGCACCTCTATTTCTTTTTTCGCTGAAAGTTCGAATGATTATGAATGTAATCAGGGTATATACATATAACACGAAAAGACATATTGGTGAAAAAATGGAAAAAAATATGGGCACTTAAAAATAATGGAATGGACGTAACTGTTATATCATGGCAATTTTCTTCTCTACAAAAATGGAGTACAACTACATTAAAAATAAAAAAAATATGACAAAAAATATGATTTAAACTTATCCAAGAATGTTATGAGAAAATAACGAAAAAATAAAAATACATCTAGTAACAATGATTTTATTTAGGCAACTCTCCCTTAGATAAAAAAGAAATCTTGTAATTTTCAGTGTTTTAATACAGGATCGTCACTCCTATATCAAAACTCACTTAGGCGCCAAAATTTGTATGTCCAAAAGATGTCTTTACACTTTGCACTGAGGTGTAATACCAGCCATTGTTACTCATATTGCAAACCTTCTGTCTGAAGTATAAAAAACCAGGCTTGATGGCATAAAATAAAAAAGTTGGCGGCTGCATTTAAAAATAACCAAATAATAACAGTTAGAAATTATGGTTAATTCATATAGTGTCCAAGTTCTCTGTCCAAAATTACGACCTCTTATTTGTGTATGCAAAAACTAACCTCAGGTGACGATACAGACACACGGACCATCTTACAAGTTAAAAAAACTCTGAATGTTGATATTGTGTAACTGCTGTACGCGTTGAACTGTTTGGCTTGATGAAATGGTATATAATTATGGAATAAATGTGAAGATTTATACTTATGATGCGAATGAAGCTGTAAATATTGTGTTGTTTGTTTATGTGTGTGATTTATATTTATAACATAAACATTTATCTATGTTTCTTAAGTTTTCTTGCTTTAATACGCTTTGCTTGATCTAATCTAATATTTAGAAATCTTGTCTCAATTCAATTGGAATGTTTTCTTCAGGTTCCTGAATATTATTAAATAAAATCAGACCGAATTTGAAACGTACTTCGTTTTCCGTTATAGGCTGCTCAATGATTTTTTCGTATAGTGACGTCAGCTCAGTGAAATATCGAGTTTTATTTCACTCGGAAATCACGATCTTTCATTGCCATCTATATAATAGACATTTCCCGTTTTTGCGTTTTGATGTGACTATCCGTTCTACAATGTAGATACAGATCACCGTATGTGTAGTATGTATTATATGTATAGTTCCCGTTGTCTTCTGTGATATAGTATGAACCATCCCACTAGTATCATAATATTTTTGACAATGCGACAGGGTGCTTTTTGGAATCCATCCAAACTTTTATCGCGGACTTTAATTTTGGAGTCTCTGCCTTTTTGTCGTGTTGCGTTTTGTATTTTTGCTGTGCCTCTAGAATATTCTGTCGAACGAGTTCTCGTGCTCATTATAGATTTAAATGTACATTTTCTATGAACTGTTTCGCGTCTAGTCCATCATTTGTGGGTTCCGTCAAAACAGTATCAATTGGGAATTTCCCTTCCGGTGTAAAAACCGAATAATAAGGGCTGTATTGGGTCAATTCTATGCATATAGTGGTATTCATGGCAAAGGCGATACTTGATTATTTATCCGGCCAATCCCACTGATTTTCGTCAATGTATGGGCGTAGTTGTAGTTTATCTGCGATGGTCTTTTTGTTTCGCTCGCACATACTATAAGTTTGTGGCCTATAGCCGCTGGTATTTATTTTCTTTATTTCTAAAAAATTGTAATGTTCCTTAATAATGTTAGACATGAAATTTTAGCCACGATCTGTAAGGACTAAATCTGGAGCTGAATATTGACATATCTATCCATTGTAAATTATTGTACTACATCTTTGGCGCTGGTAGTTTTCAGTGGAAAAATCTCGACAAATTTTGAGAAGGAGTCACTATTAGTATTACATGAATGTATCCATGTGCGCTCTTTCGGAATCGTCCCAGAATGTCCATGTGTATTCTTCGGAAAGCGTCCAGAACCGGGAGGAGTTGTAGTATCGTCGGTTTCTTGTGAGTAGGTGGCTTAGTTCGTTGACATTCAATGGATGAAGGACATATTCAGTTATATCGGCGTACATACCCGCAAATAGTACTTGTATCGTATGGTGTGACAGGTGCGGTTAATTCCATGGTGACCTCCTAGCAGTTAATCATGGTATGATTTCAGGATGTCGTCTCTGAGAGTATGTGGTATCGCCAGTCTTTTAACGATTCTCTCAGCTCAGATAATTGATGACATCTTTGAAATCCTCGTCGACTCGTTGATCACGTACCACTTTCTCCTTTGGGCTTGTTGTGATTTCACAGATCGATGCGCATGGATCAAACTCAATAAAACTGGTTTCTGTTTGCGTCGACGCGTCGAAATCTTGTGTGGTTATTGTGGCTACTTCTGCTGTGTATTTTCGTCTGCGTAAAGAGTCTACATTACCATTGGAATTTTAAGGTCCCACCTACCCCACTTACTGTAAAAATGTCTTTTCCATTGGTACTTTCATAGTAAAAATCAGCCGAAATCGCACTTACCAGAATCAACCATGGCCAGTGCCGGGAAGTTTTCAACCCTAATTTTGATTCAGTTCGTTGGTTTTGTATGATTTAAACTCGATGCGGAAATTGATTTGGATGGTTGCGCCGAAACGAGTTTTTGTTTTTGATCAACATATTTTTGCTAAGTGGTCAATGGTTTTACATTTATTACATTTCATTCTCATGAAGCGACATTGAGATGGAATATGATCACATTCACCACATCACGATTTTGTCGTCGTTGTCGTCTTCTTGGTGCTTGTTGTTTTGGGTGCGACTCATAACGGGATGGCTGTTGTTCTGTAGACAGTGTTGTTGTGGCACACGTAACTGCATTTGATTGGTCATCTGTTTTTCGGATTACTTTTTCCAAATTCTTTTCAAGTTCCTCTGATTTAGGCTAAAATACGGCTTCAACGCGTTATCTGAATCTCCTGTTCTTTCCGATTTTGACAAAAGATATGCAGTTCTTCAGCTTCGGTCACAGTCTCTGGTTTTTTTCCAAAAAAGAAAGTTCCCTTTTACAACAGTATCTTAGTTAAAGAGTTTTTCTTTCTCCGTCACCGCAATGGTTTCGGAAATTCTGTTGAGCGAATAATATAATCGGTAGCTGTTTCGCTTTCGTCTTGCTTTAAGTCTGCAAACTGAACGCAAGATTGAAAATTATCTGCGTGAGTCTATCTATATTTTTGAATGAATTCGAATATCGGAGCGTCCTTGGTCCTTTTTCACACAGTCAAGAAGGGCGAAAAACCATATCTGCGAAAAAGCAGTGCAAAATTCATCTTCAGCCCATTTATGCAAGTTCCGAAAAATGTTTATAAATATTTAGCCATCTTTCTGCATGTTCACTACTAAACTTGGATGTACAAATATTTAAATTTTCACATTAATAGTTTCGAAAATGTTATATTCTCCGTGATTCCATATCCTCTAAAGTTTTTCGTTTCCGTTTCCGCTTCATGTATTTCATACAAAACGTGTGCTCCTTAAGAAATGATTAACATTCCTAAATTAGCTGTTTTATCCATTTTGTTATACTTAACTAGCGAGGGGTACGCATTTGAGATACCGAATTATTTCCAATTCAATTCAATTCAATTCATTTATTCTCTCAGACAGTGATACACTGTAACAAGAGGCAATTTACAATTGCATATATACAAATGACGAACAAGACAAATACATGTAAGATACAACACAATACATTGGGATCATACAGACATATACATATTACATATATAAATATATATATAAATTATATTATAAAGCCACAATTTTTTTTCTAATTTGAGATCTGTATTGTTTTGTTGACCAAACACACATTATATCCGCATATACCTTTTTTCTCCTCGTCTAATAAAGAGTTCCAATTCTTTTGTTCTATTACAACCGGGTATCTGACGGATATCTATCTTCCTATTTCATGTTTTTAAAATGAGCATGCATTTTCATATCTAACCAGTATAATGTGGTGGTTATAAAACTACTTGTATGCTGGTTATAGGTACTCTGTACATGAAGTTAAATATCCATATGTCGCATATTTTATATAGAGTTGATGAAAAAGTTGCAAATTTTATGATTTTTTCAGCGGTTGCTAGGAACAAGATTTCACTTACCATTCATGGATACAAATACTTCTTTCATCTTTCACAAATGACATTGATCAAAAGAGAGTTTATATATTAGGATTCTCAAAAAATGTTGGAACATTACATTTAATTCTTTTAAAAAGTGCAGTAACTAGGAAAAATATTTTAGATATGTTTTACAGGTGTATTTCATGTTTCTTTAGACCAAAAACTTCAATATTGTCACTGTTCTAACATGTGGTACAAAACCAGAATCTTTAAACATGGACAAGCAGAGGTTACAAGTGTTGAGAGTGATTTTAGGACAAATCATTTATTACTCTCTGTATGATAATTAGGACGAAGTGCTTTGAAATAAAAAGAAATAAAAAAGATAGAATGCAAGAACCAGATTACCAGGCTTTGTTAAGACTGGCCATGTACTTTCAACAGAACTTTTCAATCAGAAAAATGTAGGCCAGATTTGCAAACTGAGCTAAAAATATGAATTTTTTTGTTGAATTAGTATACCGACAGCATTTCTTGTGACCCAAAATTTTTAAGATTACAAAAATGTTCTTCAGTACTGAAGCAAGCACTCATCGATAGACAGCATAAAAATAGACAAAGCAAAAATAGTACAACAGGCCCCTCTATACCTACCAATTACCATACCCATTATCACACTTTGGTTTTTAGTTTTTATTGTAATCCGATATTCGAGACTGGGCTGACAAACGGAATTGTCATTTATTTGTGATACCATGATGAAAAACTTTGTATATATATATAATTCTTTTAAAACCCGTTATAACATAAAAAAAACTCATCCTAGCTGTTATTTGTTAGCTTTATGAATGAAAACCTTCCAGCAAAGAAAAAAATAAAAATGAAGATATATATTTCACAAATATTTGCCTCTGATCTGAACATTTAAAATGTTATAAAGTGATGAGACACGTGACAAAATGTTTCCGTATGATGTTGTATATATAGCCAACGGTAAAGGTGGCTATGTCATGATTTATCGAATTTCGACTGTACAAGTGAAAGTAGTGTAATTCTAAATATTCTATATTTGTCCTGCAAAGTTATGATTGTCTTTTTCATTTTTGAAAGCATTTTCAACAGATTTTTATAATAGTATTAGAAGTCTGTTGTGGACTTCTGGTGCATTAAAGTCTTCAAAAGAACTGAAAATTTTCAACGGAAGTAAAATAAAATCATGGGAAGAATGAACAAAAAAAACAATGTGTGAAGGAATAAATGTGCTCTGGCTATCCTCTTGGATCTATTGACCACTTACTGGCCAGTGATGAACTATACCCATACATCTCGTGAATAACAGCATAATACATGATATATAGTGCACTGCATTACACCGACATTCACGAAATATTTTGGGCTTATATTCTGCATAATGAATATCTGTAAAAACAAAAATAAATAATAATTGACTTACCTGCCCATACAGGTGATCTTAAACTCCCTCTTTACGACCTGTAGGAGACATAAACTTCTTGTGTAAATGACCTATAGATACGCTATCTCGGCTTGGTTACAACATGAAGGGGTGTAGTTATAATCCCTGATAACAGGCCAGGAAGGGTTAGATACGAGTGTAAACACAAACTGGACTTCAATCCACTGGACCTGACAGTCCTGCGCAATGGACAAGGGGAAAAGAAAGTGCTGGGGGCACATGTATGTTAATATGTAACAAGTTGTTGATATGTGTCATGATATAAACTTTGACGAACCGTTCACGGTGACAAACCAAGGCGTGTTATACCTGTACTACTTGCGGCAACATCATAGTACACTATTTGCTCTTTGGCCTGTTAAACACGCCGTTATAACCTCTTATCACAGAAAGCAAACAACAGATCGAATGAATTACATTCCATGATATACAAAAATAATTGATAATTATGTGACAACAAATGTACTTACCTGTAAAAATACCTGTCAGTAAATTAAGACTCCTGGTGCACTACCGTTGTTTTTCATTGTATGCAGCAGTTGTACTGATCACCGGTCGGAACGTAACTAACTGACCGTTTGACCGATCAGAGGCCAGTTTGACCAACTCGTATCAGAGATAAAGAGAGAAATATCTTGGTTACGCAGTTACCGATAGCTTTTATGTATGATTGTAACTTTTATCTCCGAGTTTAGATATTGCTCTCTAAAGAATCTTTGAATGAAATCACGTGGTTTAGAAATTATTATATTTTGGTTATTATTTCGTTATCTGCATTTTATCAAGAAAACAATGACCACTGCGTTCTTTACATCTTTAAATCGGTAGATTATTGATAAGTATTTTATATCTATAAAGATTTTTTTGCGATTAAATAGATATCAGAATTTAGTTAATTCTCTTTAGATTTAACTTTATCAGAATCCATACTTTGACGTAGTAAACATTGTTTGTTTGTATCAAACATTACGTAACTGATTTCTCAACATACTTGACGTCACCACTATCTCGGTGATTTTCTTCTCTATCGCCAACATAATTTACCTCACATAACTTTTAAGATTTCGTTATTCCTTCATAAATGATATTTTCACTAGAAATTAACATACAAAAAATAGAACGGTCTGAACTTTATAAATAATTGAAGCATTGGTATTAATGTGCATCTCCGTGTCATATGACCTTGCTTAATATACATGTACATGTCTATTCCTGATCACCTGAAATCAAACTACCTCACCCACAATTATTTGGGTGTGTTTTGGTTATTCTATACTGAATAACAAGGGTTTATTGCATTCTGTACAATAACCGAGTGATGTATGAAATATTCAAAAATAAGATGGCTTGGTACACGTGTCTATATACATGTCATTCGCCTACCATTCCTTTTCTCGCATGAAAGCTTACCTAAAATTTGTATGGTTTACTTCAGTTGAGAATAATCCTGATAATAGTTATAACTTACCGTAGAACATTATTCATTTTCATAATTTATTTTGCGGCTGGTTGTACTTTTTTCATTTTCATGATTTATTTGGACCAGTTGTAAATTTGCGACTACTATAGGCTTGGCGACTTTTTTGACAGACGTTAAGGTTAAATTTGTAAATATATCCTAATTAAGATATACGGTTTGGCATCTTTTTTTCACAGCATATGTATATTACGTAAATCTGTATCTATTTGCATCCACTATCGGTTTGTTAAAAAAACAACATAAATCAAAACAAAAACAAATACATAAAGAAAAAAAAACAATGAAAAACAAAACAAAAACACTACAGTAAGTATAATGATGTACATAGGGAACTGTATTGCACTGAATGTTACTGAAATGATTTAACTGTTTTCCAAACGATATTTATTGAGTTCGAATAGTTTGTTTATATTTACCGTGGGCTAAAGCAATTGTAGTCTAAAATAAGGTCGTTCTACGTTTTCAACATGAACACTGACCTTTGTGTAGGGTGAATCCAAATTCTGGAGCAATGATTTTACTCGGAGTGAAAAAAACTCACTAATTTTATATTCAAACTTTATTTTGATAATAAAAAAAGGGAAAAAAAGGGAAGAAAATCTGCAAATTCATTAATGAATCAGCTTCAAGGTATAAAAGAACTGTTAAAATGGAAGAATTGGTTTTCTTTTGACATGAGTTCAAAAGTCGATTAGTATTTCTAAGTGTCTTGTCAAGTTAGAAAACACACATACACTTCGTCAAAAAAAGGATTAAAACGGTAATATATAAACCACAACTCACCTTAGTTCCCAATAGAAAACTGTCACTGAAGAACAACCGAAGTGATGGCACTTATATATTAACTGAGACACAGGTGAGGGAAGTCTTCCCCGTCTTACACTCTCTGACCAAATTCCATGTAACAACTGTGTAATGGACAACATAGTTAGGACATCTCTGGGGTATACAATGTTTACATGTCGCCGGACACCAAGATAATAAGACAATAAAGATTTATAACTTATTATCTGTAGATAACATGGCAAGCACTAATTAACAGAGTAGTAAAAA
>JAOXYJ010071883.1:0-18836 GCA_028566555.1 Lithophaga nigra
AAAATATAGGTCATTGAAGTTTTTCTTCAATAGCTTTTGAAATCTTAAATTTTTCGAACTTATATAACCTTTTAAGACTTCATTTATAAAGGTAGAGCCGAAAGGTAATAATTGTATAAACGTATATGCTTTTAATAACTCAAAATCGTTCAGAAACAATTTCCTCAAACCAAATTACGACTTGCTCAAACCAATTAGGTTGAACCCCCTGTTTTGTATCCTTGTAATATTGTTGTGTTCGCATAAAAGTACCAACAAACAGTTACAAATGTATTGTGCATACATTTGGTTCAGAAGTAAAATTTAGTAGACTTTTTGAGACAATATCATGTGCCGTTGGCGGGAAATCTTTATTGTATTATCGTGTTTTATTGGTGAAGTTTAACTGGTATAATGAACTGCTATGGTAAAGTTTTGCATTAAAAGTTTTATTGTTGGTAGACTGTGTAGTCTATAAAATTTTATAAAATATTGCGAAAAATTATAAAATTATCAATATTGGCTAGGTTAGAACTAAGAAGATTAATATGAATAAAGGAATAACAGTTTGATGCTGTTCCTAACATTTCTTCAGTACTGAACATAAGTGTACACAAGATGGCCTATAGCATACAGTTAGGCCGAACAGTATACATAATTATATGCTCCAGACAGGTCGAAGATCACTCTGGAGAACTTGTTAAGTAGAGACTAACCAATCACCAATGAACAGGCTGAACTATCCGTCAGGATACTAAGAAATCATCAATGAACAGGCTGAACTATCCGTCAGGATACTAACCAATCATCAATGAACAGGCTGAACTATCCGTCAGGATATGGTTGCTTTTCGTAGTGACCATTAAAATATCTTGTACCGCTACAGCCGTTTTAATTGGTTTTTATTCCTTATGTTTTCTAACTACTGTCTAGATGAAACGTGTCTTAAGAGCCATTTTAAACAGAAAAAAATCTAAGCGTAAACATGTATAAACCGTGATGCAAAGAAAAGGGATAAACAACTGGTAGAAATTCTCCAGTATTCTACTGACTGATTTGTCACAAACAAGGTAATTTAATGGATTTTATTGTCTGGGTGAACAATGTCGAATGGCTAATTTACAACTGACAATAGTGGTAGCTTTTCTTTAAGTTCTAGATTTTATGAAGTGCATTTTTATAATGAAGCATCATTTGGATAATCGCTTAATATAAGATGGATTTAGATGCAAGTGCGAATTAATATAGCCCTTTGGAACATCTGTGAAACAGAGGAGATAATCCTCTAATCATTCTGACGTGACTGACTACGGTTTATCGCTCTATCAAAACAACGCCATAACTAACAGATTACATATTCCTTCGTCTTTATGAAGTGCATTCCTATTAGTAAGTGAATTTTCCTGTCGATAGTTAATCATCTGTCGAAGATCGGTGGCTCTCCAGGTATTGCAGTTTTTGCCTACAATAAAAGTTGTGGCTACGGTATAGGTAAAGATGACTTATATTAGTAATATATTCAATTCGGTGTACAAAAGTTGAATTTTATAAAAAGTAACCTATATATCCCGTGCCTTCTCGTATAATGGAGGGTTTTTATTTGATATTTCTTAACGTCCCCTATAACACTTGGTTTTGGTTTATATTTCGTGCTTGCCCCTATAATGCGATATATATATATATATATACAGAGAGAGAGAGCTTTTCCAATAGTATAGTACTGGTTTTTGTTTTATATTGTTTGCTACTGACCTTTGTTTTATAATACTTGCTTTCCCTTATATATCTAGTTCTTGCTTTTTTCCCTCTATAATACTTGTCTTGTTTTCTCTTTCTTGCTTCCCCCATAATACTGGTTTCTGTTTTATATTTCTTTCATTCCCCTATAATTTTTTTTCAAATTTTTTGCTTTCCCTTACTTGTTTTTGCTTTGTATTTCTTGCTTTCGCCTATAATACTGGCTTCTGTTTTATAGTTCTTGCTTTCCCCGTAATACTGGCCTTTGTTTTATTGTTCTTGCTTTCCCCTGTAATACTAGCCTTTGATTTATTGTTCTTGCTTTCTCCTATAATACAGGATTCTGTTTTATATTTCTTTCTTTCCCTGTATAACCTCCTGCTACTGGCTTTGTTTTATTTTCTTGCTTTTTCCCTATAAAACCTGTTTTTGCTATATTTCTTGCTGTCGCCTATGATACTGGCTTCTGTTTGTTTTATATTTCTTGCTTTCGCCTGTAATACTGGCCTTTGATTTATTGTTCTTGCTTTCTCCTATATTTATATTTCTTGCTTTCCCTGTATTACTTCTTCTTGCTACTGGCTTTGTTTTATTTTTCTTGCTTTTCCCTATAATACTTGTTTTTTGCTTTATATTTCTTGCTGCCTTCTATGATACTGGCTTCTGTTTGTTTTATAGCTCTTGCTTGCCCCTATAATAATACTGGTTTTTGTGTTATAGTTCTTGCTTTCCCCTATAATACTGGTTTCTGTTTTATAGTTCTTTCTTTCCCCTATAATACTGTTTCTGTTTTCTAGTTCTTGCTTTCCCCTATAATACTGGGTTTTTTATATTTCTTGCTTTACCTTCTTTTGTTTTCGAAATATTGTTACTTCAGGCACTGCAAATGAGACATAAATTGTTGAAAGAACTCTGTATCTCCCACAGGGTACAACCCCTCTGCGATTGCGCGTACTTTGGTTAGGCGAATGAGGACGTAAAATCCGTGGTCCAGTGTTGGGAGAATGCCATGCTATCTGCACGTCAAAGAACTCTTGTTACAAACTCTTTACGAGTAGGTGGTCAGTTACAAAACTAAATCTTCCGTCCCGACCCAACCTATTCTTTTCCCGTGGCAGATAAACATATGGAAAAATGGAAACCATTTTTAAAATAAATATTCATGGCATTTAAATGAGGTTTTTGTCACATGACACTCCCTTCGCCATGCATCTAAAGATTTTGCTTATTTCACCTTTGTCTTGCATTTTACCTATATTCGTACTGTTTTCGTCATTTATTTTGGTACTAATAACCAAATATAAACTTCCGACGCGAAAAATATAAATGTTTGGTTGAAATTCGTTTATTTGTGTGGGATTTCGTAGTTTTCTATAGAAGTTCCCATCCATAAATGAGGTATTTTTGTTTTTTGTGGGAACCCCGAATGTATTAACTAGCATTAGTAGGTTTATTGTTTGAAAATTGTCATATTCTCAGTTTGACGATCCAAGGATGTAAAATGGACTGTGATGTTATGTGGCAAGCAAAATTTCTACTTGGCCAAAACTATAATTTAACGCCATTTTAGTGATTTTTTACATAGGTTGTAAAAGGCAGTACGCCTCGTATTTTCACGTAGCCAAGGGACCTTGAATTTACAGATTGTTTCATGTTCATTTTGTTTTTCTTGATTTGTACCTTCGAATTTTAGGATGTAAATCGTTTGCATTGTTCTTGTTCGTACATTCCTTATATACTGTATATAGAAAAGCAATACTCCAAAAGGCGCTGCCATTTTTATATGCAAATAAGCAAAATGGTCATAATTCTACCATATGAATTATTCGCCCATTGATCCACACTATTTCCCCCTTACTGTTGTTTGTTGACTTGTTCTTGTCCTGAATATAGTTGTAATAATGCTCAGTGAACGTGAAATACTAATCAATCAATCAATCAATCAATTTGATGTTTATGTAATTAGTGTATATATTTTCTTTTGATTGTAACCCCGACCCACATATTTTATTTTCAAATGCATTTAAATGATCTTGTAAAAGGCTTTATTATTAACAGGGACAAGAATTTCATAGAACCTACATAAGCTGGATATTTTCCATGCAGTTGTAGTTTATTTATCACAGCAGTTACCTTGACCACTACATTGAAGCAGAACGTTAACTGTACATTGCTTTATGTATTACGTAATTATATGTTTAATGAATGATGGACAGTAATGAAGTACAACATATTGTACCATCACTTCCTTGTGTCATGACAAGTTTCCTAACCAATGTGTATCACATTATAAATCATAGTTCCATTATTATGACATTCATTCTTTTGAAAATATATTCATAGAAGTTTCAAAGACAATATTCGTCAGATGCGATTATCATTGCTTGTTAGTTTGCTTTGTCTTATTATTGGAGATGATGGGACATGATGTCCGATAGATTGTTCCAAAGTATTAACCTGATTACTCTAAGTTTTAAATCAATAAAAGTATTCCTTAATTTTTTCAGAAAACGAAAACCAGATTGGTTTTATATATTTGAAGGAAATGCTATGAAATCAGGACAAGGCTAATGATTTTAGGAATCAAAGTTGTCCTACTGTAAACTAGTGTAGATTTCCACGGTATATATACAAAATAAGTGTCTACATTAAAACAATAAAATATGTCTTGCAAACTACTTGACATGAACTTTTAATGTTATTTTATTGACTCCTTCTTCGGAAATTTACCCCTCCCCCATTTTTTTAATAATTATCAAAGTGCAAGTAAAAATTGTGAATTAGTGCTGTAAACTCTCCGGTTTTGGAGCTTTAGAGCCTGTTATCGCACTTAAGTGCACACAACTGTCAGTCAAAGCTAACAAATATGGTTAACATAAAAATATCTTTCGATGAATTAATATTTTATGATTGTATATGTAACAGTAATTCAAAATAATTACCATACTGCACTTGTCAGAAAATTCATTTGTTATTCAGGTTTTGCCGAGGACAAATACCCTGAAATACATACACGTTCATACTGTAAATTTAAATATCTTTTAGGAACTAGTGTTTCGCCATTTAATCGTGGTATAAAGCTCCTTGAATTCCTTAATACTGGACAAAATCTTGTTGACTTGTCATAAAGTAATTTATTTGAATTGTGAATAAATGAGCGATAAAGCGGCTGATTTTTATAGATTTTTACATCAACCTCTACAGATCACTAGTCTATCACCTATAAGATTTACATTCCAATCGAACTGTGGTTAAGTTTACAAGTTACTCGGTAGTTTTCTCCAGGTACTCCAGCTTCATTCTCGAATAAACTAAATCGAACAAACAGATGATCCCCATATTATATCAGTGCTAAAACCTACTTAGCAATCATTGTATACATCCGTTTGTTAGTGTTTTCGTCGTGTATTTCGAGAGTCTTCACTGTCTGTCATGTCAACAATGATGTAATCAGTAAGAAGGTACTTAAAATAGTAAAGACGGTTTCATTCTGTTTTGATATGCATTTAGTTTTGTTTTCCATCTGCATGTATATCTGTATATACAAAATGGTAAATTATGGACTGCTAGCATAAATATATGCGGTAACGCATGACATAAGAATGAAAATGGCACAACCAAAATACAACATAACGAAAGAATAAAATGGCATGTTTACAAACACATCAATATAAGGATCAGCAAATTAACGGACGAAGCGTGCAACAATATCCAATACTTTCAGCATTAAGTATCCTTAATTAATCTTCTAACAGATATTATATGGATTTAAACACAAATTATTTCTGAATACAAACTGACTTCCTAGATTTCTGCATTCAATAAGTTGAAAATCTCCACAATCGTCATTGAAACACATCTATTAAATATCGAGCAATATAATATTCACGTAGCAACTAAGTAGATCTAATTTAACATGAAACTAATATTACATACAATGAGTATTAAAACATATTTGAAACGTCATGTAGAGTTACCTTTTTTCATTAAGAATTTTCATTAATCAAAGTTGACATTATTAGTAACTGCTTTCTTTTGCATCGGCTAATCAATATCAAATGCTTCTAGCAACGTGATGGATTGAAATGTGCTCAATCTGACGTGGGGTGAACCTTAGATCTTCCCATTTGAAAGAAGATATTACGGGTAAATGAATTGTATTGAGAAAGGTCTATGTCTTTGACTTCTTTAGGCAGATAACATGGATTAGAAGGGTCATACAAAGTTGAGCTGTCACTTTGCACTTTTCAGGAGAAAGAATGTGACCATTATAAACAATATTACTGTTTGTTTTTATATTTCTTGCTTAGTACTAAAGATACTGTCATTTTTTAAATTGCATCGTAGTAACTGATTTATCTGTAACTGGCTTATATATGACATAGGCTTCTACAAAATGGATGTATTAGTTATTTCTGATAGCATTCCAGGAGATCTGCAGTTTCTTACTCCCTTGTTACATTTGACTTTCTTCGTACAATATTTTTACACAATACTTGTAATTGACAGTGCTAATGGTCAATTTGAACAAAATTAATTACACAAAAATTATATTAGAATTATAAGTTTTTAATTTTAGTATCTTCTGATTTCCTCAGTACAAATAAAACCTACCAAAAACGCTAAAGTGCTACATGGCAACTATTAAATGTGGTATGGGTGAAGATGACAAAATAATCTCCTAATAACATAATGTACACTTATACAATGTTAAATCAGATGCTGATCAAGATGACTAGGAAATGTTGAGTCAAAGGACACAAGGCGTATCTACTTAGATAGACTCCCCATATATTTCAAAATTACAGTGCGTCCGAAGCGCTTTATAAAGCAGACTTAATGATAAATGTGTCACGTTAGTTATACAATACCAATATCCTTCAACTACCTAAAGATTATGTCAGAGATCACTCCTCAAGATATATGAGTGTATCACTCACGACTATGTCCCGAAAAAGTTGGTTACAATCAGCCATAGTTAAAGGTGAAGATGTGACATTTGTATTTGAAATGAATGGAAAGACGGAATCTGAAATGATACCTTCTGGTATACCTGGTATCTCTCAAGAGATTGACCAACCAGGCAGTCTGGTCATTTTTATTTTAAAAAGAATAGTATGGCACCTCTGCAGTGATCTACAATACAACACTTCACCAACGCTTAATTTATGTTATGTCAGCTATATATATCACATAACCCCTCTTTTTACAATTTCTTTTCTATCTATGTCCCTTTTTTATAGATCCCAAACTGATATATATATACTAGGGATTTGTTTATCTGCTCCTTGATTGATACGGGACAGGTATTAATAAAAATAACGATCTAGGATTCCAGTGTGTTTTTTTATACAAACGTTGCTGGTATGACCTTAGGTCCGAGTAAATTGTTACTGCCAGATGCTTCATCTAGACTTCAAAGAGATGACCATGAAATTAATTATTGAATATGTATTCTGTTATACGTATTGGAAGGCATATAATATATATCTTAGAGGATAACCATTTTCCCTCTCTCACTCTCTCTTCCCTGGATGCAAGTGTGAAAAAAGTCGTTTTGCGGCGTCGCTGTGTCTGTGTTAGTTTAATGCCTACATATACAATAGATTAATCTGCAAACTATCTTACTGTTGCATATATGGTTGTGGAAATATCGCTAAATGCAGCGACGGAACAAGCAGTCCTAGAGAAGGTTATGAGGTAAAGCAGAAACCGTCAAAACATATTTAGACCTTCAAATTTAACGATGACGTTAAAGTTTTATTTGCAAAACTTTTGATCTATAAGTTAATATTATCCCGATTTCTAATATGATAAAATTTATCAAAAATGAATGACAGACCTCATCGAACCCTTTTGAAAAGTGTATGTTCAGTGACAATGTCATCAACGTCAAATGGAATCGCGCGATTTATTTATTTAAAATCCAATATGAATCCATACAAGATAATGTGATCATCCTTTTTGTGTCATGGTGTTGCTGACCACTATGTGATCTATGAGCTAATAACAAATGAGTGTGAGCGAGGTAGGCCATAATTTCCTAGTTTATACTTAGACTGTTTCTTCGAGATTAGTTACATATGTGGTATTTTCAAGTCTGTCGGTTCAGTGCCAGATTTTTACTAGTCAGTTGTATGATGGAAACAATCTCATTTGCAAGTTCTGTGCAGGGGCTTTGATTTTCGTTCATTCGAACATGCTATTTAAGTGATCTGAATTCAAAAGTAACTAAATTATGCTATCAAAAACTGACGTATGAATTAACGATTTTCTTGAACAAGCTTTTGAAAAGTGCCGTTTATTTTTTACACAGTCCATTACGGCGTTAAACGGCGGGGTAAAAAGTTGTTGTATTGACATTATCTGCAAATTTCTGTCATAAAATCATTAGTAAACTGCGTTCCTTTATCGCTTAAAATCCATGATACAGAAAATCTCAAGTAAAGGTTAATAACTCGTTCTGGTACAACCCTTGGTAAAGCATCTTTCTCTTGAATCTATAAGCATAACCTGTAACTTCAATACATATATGTTGCCCTCGTCCAACACGAGAGCTATAGGTCCATTTAAATCTGCTGGTATGTGGTAAACGGTTCGTCGCCGAGGTGCATTTCTCCTCGTTGGTACTATTTTCTGGCAAATGTCACATGATCTACAAAATCCTGTAACTTCACAACTAATTTTTGGCCGGTAAAAACAATTATTCTACATGTATCTAATGTCTTTTGCAGTCTCATTTGTCCCACAGCAATTAATTCATGGGTCAATGTCATCACTTTATGCTTAAATTCCGATGGTACAAAGATTTGTCTTAACTTCTGTCATTGATATTTTTATTTATCTTCGCAATCTGCATTACACTCCTTCCTCCTTTACCAGTTCTTGATTGGTTCCAAATCGCCTTTCGCAATTTTCCATATTTTACTAACCTCTCGTCTATTCGGCAATGCTTAATTTGTCAGAATTACCCTTTGCTACTTTTAGTGTTTTGATATTTTGCCTTTCTTTTATTCCCTGGTTCCTTGATGTTACAACTGATACCCGAGATTCACTTTTTCGTTCAATCCAGTTCCCATCTGCCGTTAACTTTACACCAAATATGTTTAATAAAACGCATTTGAAGGTCATATATTGGACCCTTGTTGTGCATAGCTTCGAAACATAATACAGCGTGTCAGCCTCAGTTGTTGCTATCAGGAATGTCCCTATAGTCTAATCAATCAAAACCCGTTATATGTTTTTCCTTTCATCTCATTTTTATTGACCAATTCTGTGACCAATTTCATCAATTAACATAGTAATTGATTATTTATTAACAATTAACATCTTTCTTTTCAGTTTTTTATCTATCACCTTTATTCCATCTGTCCCGACTCTCTCTGCTCCTCCAGTTATCCGATGATTATTCCCTTGTACCATTCTGTTAAAGTACCTTTTGTTTTTCACGTAATTTTCTGAAGATTGCTTCAGCCTGACAGAATTCTCAGGGTAATATGTCCAGGTTTGTGACAAACATGACTTGTTTCGTTCTTTTAATCTCTGTTCTTCTTTATATATTTCTCTGTGCTAGCTGTCTATCATTTTGCGATAGTACTCCATATTCTTCAGTGGTTGTCGTACCCCTTTCCTACCAGTTCACCTCTTGTTTATTTCCGCCTTGTATCTCTAAAAAGATTCGGCCAGTTCATCATTTCAGCAACGCTTTTTGAAAAAAAATGCCATATCGGGTGCACAGATCGGAATGAACTGTCAACCTCAAATCTTGGAGGTTCCTCAAACTCCTTTAGCTCCATCCAGCTTAAAATACCCTTTTAGCCTGGTAAAAAACTGAAACACTGACTCTCTCTTACCTCGGGCTTGTCCTCTTTAAATTTCAGTCTGAATCCTTCATCTGTCACCTGGTACGTCTCAATAAAACCTTCTTCAGTTCCTCGTTATAACCATTTTGCCCTGGTAAAATGCTTGCATATACTTGTAGATCTTTTCCTGTTAATAACGGAATCAAACGTACAGCCCAGTCTCCTAAGCCTACTTCTCACTTTCAGCAAATCTCAGATCTCTCTTATCATCCCTCTCCTGATCGAATTTCAATTATCAGTTTAAGTCATGTCACTATGCCTTCCTTCCTATCCTTAACATCAACACAGACATGTTTTCTAGTAGCTGTGTCTTCTCAGCTTCTCAGTGTTGTTCCTCCTTCAGTCTTGAACGGTCCATCTATATCTTCTATAAGCTTCCTTTGTTCTTTCCATCTTCCCATTGACTATGTCTTGTGTCCATATTGGGTTAGCAACAAAAATACCTTTAAAAATCAATTATTTAATTTTCGAAAAAAAACTAATTACAATAACAAAAGTTTACAAACTGTTCGTGAATGAAAATTATTATAAAATAAATAAATACAAATTAATTCCATTTGCTTAATCTGTTGTTACATGTCTTCTGTAGAACTGTAAATGTAATTGTCTCAGAATCGGTCCTTGTCCGCAAAATATAGAAAGTCTGTACAGTTCCTTATTCTCTTTGCATCCAAGCTGAATATTTTCAACAACTGAATAATATATTCACTACCTTTACTATGTTCATAAATTGCTACAGTATCACTATATATCTATATCTCCACAAATTCAGTTTAGTTTACTTCCTATGTTCACAATGTACTGCTCACTATAATTATGCAATTTTCGTTTCTTTCCCCAATACTATTTTCTATCGAAACTGGGCAACTAGGTACGTCTGCCAGACGTTTAGCTTTAATAGTACATGAGAAACTTCAAAAATATTGCCCTATTTAACAATGAAATATCATTTGACTAATATGAAATCCTAGAAAGTTTATGTGCAGTGTAATAAAAAGTAAACAACACATTAAAAGTAATTCGTCCAAAAAAGATCTCTGATAAAGAAATTGTTAAAATGAGAGCATTTTCTACAGTAATTAACAAAATTACTTATAACATGCTTTCACATGAATTTTTAGTGTCGTACATGTTTGGATAGTTCATCGCATACTATAGTTTTGCTAAATTTCCCCTCTGATTTTTTATCCAGTGAATATTAGTTGTTCATGGCGTGTGATTTTCCTTCAAGTACAATGACAGGTTTGTCATATTTTTAATAAAAGATATACTGTTATCATCAGTTTTCTTGTGTTTCGTACATGCCAAGCATTTTTTAAATTGACTTAAATCGCCTTCTGTCAGTCTTCGTGTTACTATATCTTCGGTGTAATTCTTATTTTGACTGTAAAATTTCTGTATTTTGAAACTTCTCTAATTTTTGTCATTCTGTTTTTTTTCACCTTCTCGTCAATATCTATCGTTACTGTCGATTTGAGCTACACCAGGCGAAAAAGAGACCAATTAGATTCTAATTGCACTACATCTGGTCAAATTGTATGATTTTACAATAGTCATATCATTCTTTTAACACTAAGTGTAGCTGAAAGTCATTGTTTATTTAACATCATTGATTTTACCTCTGAATCAAGGTTTAATTGTTGGTCTGTAAATTGTGAACTAATTTAAAAAGTCAACATTGTACCCAAATATTAGTTTTGTTCTGGAACAATTTTGTATATTTTTCGGCAAACCGCCATAACGATTTTTAATTTGAACAGTATGTGAGTAATTGAGAATAATGCATGATATACTGAAGTGTCTAGGAAGTACTTTAACACTCAGGCAACTGACGATACAATTGTAATGTTTAATTCCAGCAATAATGATAGTATAAAAGCAATTATAAAATATTCATCAAATCGCAGCAGGTGTAAAATATAGGTCTTATAAAAACATCATGTCAGTTCAAAGAATCATTTTCCTTTTTACTTTCTGTATGTCGCCTTTATCTGAATGATAATGTTTTATAATCAAATTTAAGAATGTATTGCAACTTGAAATATAGGTACTACATCATTCTTTTTACGTCAGCGTGGAAAAAATCGGACTCATTTGAAGTTTTCATGTTTACCTTTTGTCAAACAAGCATTTCTGGTACCTTTGTATTTGAAAAATCTAGTTACTTTTAGTTTTGCTGATATGATTCGCTACAAAAATCAATGGCACCTGCAGACAATTAAATTGGGGAATAGGAACGTTATTTCTAAAATAGTCACTGGGGTTGTGAGTTTGCGCCTTGATCGTGGCGAGGTGTGCTCGACTCCAACCTTAATTGACCAGGATTGCCAGTTTTTGTGCTGAAGGTCGGGGGTTCTCACCGGGTACTCCCGGCTCCCCCCCCCCCAATTAAAACTGGACGCAACGAGATAACTGAAAAATTGCTGAAAGTGGCATAAAACCACCATTCATTCAATCAATCCATCAATACAATCAATAGTACAAAAATCAAAATTAATTTTGAAAAGTAGTTTTTTTTTTAGTTTTTTTAAGTCCATATCTAATGTTTCATCATTCGGAACTTATGTTTTAACCTATCAATATTACTTTCATATTTCTGAACCATACGGAACATCTTTTGTAATGCTAAACGTGTTAATATGTCTGCCGAATTATCAGACAACAGACGTTGAAATCATTTTAAATCATCTGTGTGACTAGGATATAATAATTTGCTGTCAGCATTGACACCTTTCATATCCAAGGGATTCTACAATGCATACAAAGGTATATAAATATGCTTGATGATAAAATTCATCAGTACATATTTATAAATTATTCACGGCAACTTATTAAATTTATACAAAGTTTATTTTCTTTTTATTGAATAGCTATACATGTATTTCTGCCATTTACGGTATTCACCACACTTCAAATCGGAACAATAAATTTCATTCAGGCATAGCTCTACCGTCCTTTCATAAATAATTTTAATTATCATCATTCTCTGTGGGTTATATTTATATAATGCTAAATAAAGACATCAGTTAAGAAAAACTTTTTACAAAATTTATCTTTTAGTAAAGGGAAATGAAACTGCACATCAAAAACCTTAATTGATTATAAATTAACTATAAGCATCACAAAACTAAGCTGAAATGTTAGTGAAATTCGTTCATAATTTGTCTAATGAGTTCTGTTGTCACTGATATTGACTTATCACGATATCCACAATTTACGTGGTAATAAAACAGGGATTATGGTATAATTATTAAATTCACTTTTCTGTACTGAAACTTCAATGACTATTTGATCAAGATTATTTTGATTAAATAACAATACTATATCCCACTCAGCAATAAAGTGCTGGATTAATATTAAGAGGATCAATGTGAACATGTGGTCTTATTCTCAATTTCCTCAGATTTCTGGCAAATGATATATCGTTTGAATTAATTGGCCCCTGTGGGTGCACATTTTCATTCCTAAGAAAATTCGATTACCCGTGTTTACGCAAATATCCCCACAATCTTTTCCCCCCTACACAAAGTACGGTTAATATTAATATGTAAAATGCACCATATTTACAGATATCGATTAATTATATCTTGGTAAAGTTAATAATATATTTTAACAACTGGATTTATGACATAAAAAATTTAAGACAATATTATATTTGGAATAGGTTTCAATTTTAAAACACTCACATTTGGCAGTTGATGTTTTATTTCATAAGTTATATAGTGATACTATGTCTGTCCCGATCATGGTTATAAAATGAGGGACCGAAATGTTAAAATGTTCTGAACTTGCGAGGGCGTCACTTTTCAAAAACATCATTTGAGTAATTTTCAAGGTCTCTAACCTTTCTTTCAGTGAGGCGCAGTTGGTAAACTGTAGCTGGTTGTCACATAAGATGTGAGTTAAATTGATGCAAGTTGTTTCACTCCTTCACTGAATTTCAGCTGAATGTTTCAAAGATGGCATGAACTTTGTTTTCTGCATACTCAGTAATAATTCAGTTTAAAATAAACGCGAGATTCCTTGCTCTCTTAGAGATCATATTCTATATTAGTAGTCTATGGTCCTATATGCAGAGGATATCCAATAAAATTACCAACTTTAGTTGTAAAAATAGAAAATCACGCTATCATGAAAATTTGATTTTACTTAAAAGATATGATTCCTGATGGAAATATTCGTGCTGTGACGGTCAGGATTTTTACTTACAATACAAATGTATATGATAAAATTTTAGGGCTTTCAACACAACTCATATACATTGTTTCAACATTTTTTTATAATTTGAACACAGTGACCTCTTATTTTGTTATTCCGTAACAGGTATATCAGTATTGTTATTACGATGGCAATATCGCATTAGGAATTTATTAGCCAAAGTTTTTATGCAAAATATTCATCAAAATTACCACAACATTAATGTTAACTGTAATAAAAAGATGGTTGACGCAATTTGAAGGATTGATCTTTCTTTAGATATTGGCATTATAAACTGGGTCCTACCCTTAGTAGTCAGAAGTACGTACATAACGATTGCAAAAAATCTCTAATACCACCGAGGTGCCTTGCTTTTAAGTAAAGCATGAGCTGCTTATAAAGTTAAACGATTCGATTCGAATTTATTCTGTGTCCGGATTTTGTCCGCGTCCCTTGATTGACGATTTTTCTCGATTCATGCATCAGTATTCATTTTTTATTGTTCAATCATACATTTCCAGTTCATGGAACTGGTTCGTACTGTTATAATAACAGTAGCTTGTGATCAAGGATGTAACGACGAGGTTCCTGTAAACACTATTTATGTTCTTCTTACTATAAGGTATATAAGTACGATGTTTGTTTCAGAGAGAGAAAATATATTAAAGATCTGAAAAATTAAAAAGAATACTTTGTTAATGCAGGTACGTTAAGACAACTGTTAATCATGCAGATTAATACAGTTCACTCTTTTAAACAATAGAACCAATAAAGAATGAAGACTTATGTTTCAATGTTCAATTAAAATTCTAAAGTTAAAAATTATGCGTTACGACAATATATCATCTCTGTTATATCTGCTGTATTGATTGATGTTTTCAATGTTGAAATTGAATGTTGTGTTTCATATTTGTGTTTGAATAAACTAGACATAAAAAATAAACTATCATAGCGCAAAATGGTTCTGTTATATTCCCAAGTCAAAGGTTTTTGAGTCCGCTTCGTTACTTTGACTCGAGAAGAATGTGAAAATGAAGCGAATCTCTGCCACGCCTCCCACCTCTCCCGCCCCCGATTTCCCAAAATTCAAATTTATCAAAGTTGTCAATGTATTTTCATCAGGTTTCATAAATAACACAAATTTAGGGTTTTTTTAAATAAGATTCTTTAAGACGCTTGGTATTTTTTCCAAACCAAATATATGAGTTGCTTATTGTCAAGCATTTATTTTATTTTTTTTTTTTTATTTGGTATTGAATTGGCAATACAGGTTTAAATCTCCTCACAGGTACAAAGATTATTGTATGTGTCCATCATTTCACGCTGTAAACAGCTAAGTTATGTCTATTGTCTTTAGAATAACCTTGGATAGCTTATTACTTTTAAAAAGAACTCCATCAGGTTTGTTGTTATTATAAGAAGACTGTAAAGTATATAAATTTGGAATTATCCAAGTATTTTGGGATTTTAATAACCTGCTTTAAACAAAGCCTTATACCTGGTAGAGGAATGTAATTTTAGATATAAAACTATTGCGAAATTGCATCAAAATCGATAATGAAATTGGTTTTAGAGCTAAAGAATGCATTTTACTACTTTAACCGTGGCTATTTTATAATAACATTTGTCATCTCGGTAATTTTCACCTAGTTAACACTGTAGTTTCAGTCTCTGTCAACTATTTGAATGTGGTTTATCTGTAATGTCGTGTTTTTGCCTTCCATTATCAATTTTAACGGAAAAAATTGCCAAATGAGTGCATTGTACTTTATGCCAATTTCAGCCATTTTCAGCTGTATCGTGCCGCTCAGTTTTTAACTGGGGGAAGGAAGATGGAGTACCCGATGAGAATCACCGACTTCGGCAGGACAGTGGCATCCTTGTTCAAATTTCAAACTCACAACCACAGCGTTAACACGGCGGTAATCACCGATCTCAAACTCACAACCACAGTGTTAACACGGTGGTAATCAACAATAGATATAACTAACTCGACTCCCGATGCTCCACCAAATATGTAGAATTTAAAAGGAATAATGTACCTACTGACACTTAATTTAGTGACAGTAGAAAAATAATAATCCCTAGACGCTTTTACAAGAAACATTAGAACTCCGAAATG
Organism: Lithophaga nigra; assembly: GCA_028566555.1. Lineage (NCBI taxonomy): Eukaryota > Metazoa > Mollusca > Bivalvia > Mytilida > Mytilidae > Lithophaga > Lithophaga nigra. The sequence continues at coordinate 15,898 of JAOXYJ010071883.1, forward strand.
GTAGTATTGTTATTCGTATGTTGAAAGCGGGCGTAACCTAGGCACAAACAAATCTTTACAACGATCAAATGAGACATTTTGTCTTTAATTACGATTCAGTTCCAGCCAGAATCCCACATTTCAACTGATCTTTGATCTTTACAATGTAATAAACGAACAGACCACATAGTTCAACACAAACTGTACAGTAAATTAAGATAAACTGTTTGAGAAGGTCAATGTAAAATAGTTCTGTTCCAAAAGATTGTGGCTATATTTAAATTGTTTGCAGGTGATTTTAATCAAGGATAGAACAACCTCGCATCGAACAATTATATAGAATTTTAAACTTGGGAACTATATTTCCCACTTTTTAACAGTTCTGTAAATCTAGATTAAGTATGAACTTTCCCAGTTTTCACTGGAAGTTTTTGGTGAAATAAGTAATACTAACACAGTAACAACATATTATTACGAGATATTTTGTGGTGCTTTTCAGATGTGTCTCTGTGTGACATTTGATCGTCGTTGAAGCAGTAGATCAATCCTAAGAAATTTAGTTCATCTTTATTGTTTACATATTTTAATAAATGGTTTGCAACCTAGATACAGGTCGAGGCAATTTAGGTAAAGCCAGAGACCAACAGTCTTTACCTAAATTGGTTCCAGGTAAGATAGGTAAGGCATGGGTGAATTGACCATATACCTGAAACTTGAAAAGAAATCTGTCGAGGATGAAACACTACATGATGCAATTTAATTTACGACGGATAATATAAATAATGTGTAAACCAACAGTTTCTAAAGATTAGCTGAACAAATTTGTTGTTGTTTTACAAATCATTGACAAATGTTTTATACGATACATTTACTCAGTTACCACTTTATGGTACATACAGTTTATGTATGTACTGGGAAGCAAAAACATTTTATTACATTTTAACTGTATATACAGTGTGACCAGAAAATCGCATTTCCGGATTTTTATTATAATTACGTAAAAAATTTCTAATGAAACACGTCATTATTTTTCCTTGCGATATTTACAAAGAAGCACCTGATTCAAATTAGATGATAATTTGAAATTCAAGAGAACAACAGAAGATTAATGGGCCGACATTGATTTTGAAGTTGTTTTTAGTGCCAATCTACCATATCGTCAAATCAGTGGTAAAACGTTCAAAACGAGATAACTGATTTTCCGTTCAAATTTATTGATAAGATTAATTTTCAAGATCTTGAAGTGACGCATTGTTATAGGTCTTTACCGAAAATAACGCGTCCAAAGTCTCAGTTTGACAATAAAAGACGAAATACTGATTGATTGCAGAAATTGACTCCAGTAGTGTCATTTTTTCTGCTGTCTAACGACTGAAGGTGCTCACTTTTTCTTGCATTTGACTTCAATATTTGTTTGTACAAACATTAACATAAAAATTTTACCCATACTATACACGTTAATATAAAATAGATATACAGTGAAATGAATATCAGCAGTATCAACCAGAACAATTTTTTGTTACGCCAATGGAATATGACTTTAAAGAGTCGATAAATTTAAGTGATTTTGTAAATCTGTAAATATAAAAAGTTGATTATGAATTTTCTCAAGGTTTTCAAATCTCAATAGATTCCATTAATCGAAAAAAAAATAATATATTTACCATCTTTATCATTTTGACCATAACCAACATCTGATATTTGAGTGAAAACATATTATACATTTTTAAGAGCTTGCTTGCCAGAAACCCATGCAATTTTTTTTAATCGTCCAGATGGGTTGTCAAGACATGGTATAAATGACCACTGAGTTTAATACTTTAGCTAATCAGAAATACAGCTGCGCAAACTTTAATCATGCCTTCAGTGTTGTTACCACTGGCCATGTGGTCAAAAAATATGAGGCATGATTAAAGTTTTAGCTTCCTATACGAAATAGTCTACAATATTTCACAATAAGAGGTACTGAATATTTAATGCATAGGTGCACTACAACACAGTACGGTTTTTATTATCCCAAAGTGTCAAGTTCCTATCGTTTACGTGGCATAAAATAAATATGGAAAATAAAATACTGCCTTTAAACTTCTTAACTTAATTATGTCTCTCCTTCCGGAGGAGACATATTGTCCTGTCTGTCTGACTGTCTGTCTACCCGTCATAAAGCTTGTAAACGCAGTATCTTCTCGGTTATAAATCAGAATGGAATGAAACATAAGATATATTCAGTACTAAGTGTAGTTGTGCAAGACATATTTTGATTTTTGATGAATATGTTTTAGGAGGTTTCCCATAGCAAAACATGGACATCATTTTCACCAATGGGGAAGTTTGTAAACGCAGTTTCTCCTACAGTTTAAAATCGGATTTAAATTTGGGACGAAACTTGACAGAATTGCTGTATAATCAGATTGGTTTTGGGGATTTCCCATAGCAAAACATGCACTTCGCCATTTATACATATATGTAAGTTTGTGAGCGCAAAATCTCCTAAAGCTTACATTGGAATGGAACGCAACTTGAAACAATCGCATCATACCGTGTGTAGTTGTGCAAGACATAATTGGTTTTTCAATCAGATTGATTTTTGGGGTTTCCCATACCAAAACATGGACTTTGCCATTTCTACATATGGAAAGTTTATGAATGCAGAACCTCCGACAGTTTACGTTGAAATGGAATGACATTTGACAGTCGCTTCATACCATGTGTAGTTGTGCAAGACATATTTTATTCTTTGATTTGAATGACTTTGCCATTTCTACATATTGGGAAGTTCTCCTACAGTATACATTGGAATGGAACGAAGCTTGACAGAATAACTTCAAAACATGTGTAGTTGTGGATTTCAATTGGTTGATTTTTTTTACAGTTACTGCCCTTTGTAACTTAGAGAGCAGAAAAGCGGGGAATGGGGGCGGGAGAGACATATGTTGTTGTACCAAAAACAAACTTTAATT
>JAOXYJ010071884.1:0-11736 GCA_028566555.1 Lithophaga nigra
ACTTATTTTACTTATGATACAAAAATGTACAAGATATGTATACGTTTGTACAGCATGTAATTAATGTTTGCATTGTCAAAAAAAAAATAATAATAACCAAAAGAAAAAAAAATATGTAGCAATTTATTTTGCATCAGTCTAAACAATAAGTAATCAAGGGCTCTACACATGCAGCATAATACGGCCACAGCAAGTCAACAAGAAAAGTAGCTAAATACAGATAAATAAGCTACTGTGTGGAGACAGAAATTTATTGTTATTGATTTCATGTTGATACAAAACAAACTACTAGATAAAAAAAAAGAAAAAAAATTAAAGAAGGTATTAATCCTGAGCGACTCGTGGGGTCTAAATGGAAACATTTTCACCAAGTTTGGTTTAAATCGGCCATGTTATTTCAGAAGAGAGGATTCGAGTGCTTTTTGCCTTGTGGTCTATGTGTTTGATTTAGAGTGACAGTTGGTAGGTCGGTGGGTCATTGGATATAGGGTATTAATCTAGTTTTATGCTGTAAAAATATTCCTGATGTAATTAGCTAGAAATGACAATAGGAACTCAAAATTCATTCTTACAAATACGTAAATATTAATTAGCAATTCAGAATTGTGAATATATTTGCTGATTCGAAATAGATTGTGTATTGATACTTACCTGCAATAATACTATCTGCATAAAACAATAAGTTACAATACATCATGATACATATTTATGATTGTAACAAACAAAAACAACATCAGTAGGAATGTAGGAATGTGAAAAAGACCAAAATTGTTCAAATTTGAGAAATTGAACAGCTCTACCACGGGGATAGCTGTATCTATCACAAATATTGGAAATGGTGCTTTTTCCGCAAGTTGTCTGTCGTTTTTGTTTTGACAGTAAAATAAGTGAAAAACAGGAAAATTTGATTGGCATGTAAAACCAGGATAGGAAAAACTAAAAGGCACACGGACTTTAGAACCATAGAACTTGTTACTTTCCAGCTCAGACTGAAAGGTGTGATATCAGAATCAGTAATTTGGAAAAATTGGCAACTAAAATCAGACCTGGCAGAATCGAGAAAACCGTAACATTAAATCTTCATCCAAACCAGAATTAATACGCGGAATCGTAACCACGATCGTACCGATGGTATCATTGCCAGCTACCCTGGCATAAAAATTATGGACACGAGCAATCAATTTTGATTGCCAGAATCATGTAGCATAGCGCAACCGATATGGAATTAGTAATGCGACATCATGTGTGGTTCTAAATCAAAACAATTCGGGACCTTTCCTTGATAAATTTCTGTCCGACATTAGGTCCACCAGTAATAAATAGTTAGTCGGACCTTGTTAAAATCTACACCTCGGTCCGACGGATTTGAACATCTCTGTAAATGTAGGTCAAGGTGACCCAATCGTTACAATGTACAATGTATGCAAGATGCATAATTTATTAATCAAGTTTCATTACCAACCATGCTTAGTACCCAAGAAATGAGCCTAAATGCAAAACTTAACCAAAGTCACACAAGCGTAAAATGCAAGTCATGGTGACCCAATTGTTTATAAAAACATTTAGTGCTACACAACCATGTTTCATTATTCTACCATTCTTAGTAGACATGAATGGACTTAGATACAACACGTAACCAAAATAACTCAAACGTAAAATGTAGGTCATGGTGATCCAATTGTTGCTGAAATTGTTAGACTCATCCAAGATACCTCCACTAATCAAGATTTATTACTGTACCCTGTTTAATATTGAAGAAATTAATGAACTTAAATGCAAAATTCAACCAAATTCACTGAAGCATTAAATGTAGGCCATGGTAATACAATACTACCACAAACATTTAACGTTACTGAAGATGCATCAACTAATCAAATTTCACTGCTTTACCATATTTAATATCCAAGAAATGGACCTAAATGTAAAAGTTAAATGAAGAGATTCAAGCATAGGAAATATGTCATGGTCACCCAATTGTTGCATAAACATTTAGTTCTATGCAAGATGCATCAACTGATCCAGTTTAATTACTCTACCATAGACATCATATATATAAAAATCAAAACTGATACGGAAGAAAAAATTTGTCATATCTGAAATTACTGAATGACCTGTTGATAGAATGAGGTAACATTGACAAATGGTACATGTATACTGATTACACAGGTCAAACAGGGGTAATGATGATAAAAACTGAAAACATTGCAACACAGGAAGAATTCTGATTGCATACAAGAAAACCTCTGAGAAATTATATTCAAACTCTAAACTACACATACAGGCTCACCTGAACCTGTATCGCTAACCTGGTTCTACCAATTCTGAGTCATTTCCACGAAGGTCTTTAAGTGTATTTCCCATATGGTCCAAATGTTAAACTTTGTTAGACGCATGCCTGAAAATGACTAAAAACTGTGAAAAAAGGAAAATCACGTGAAAACAGTGAAAAATAAATAGTTTTTGGCTGTTTTAAATATGAGCGGACGCGTGAACCACAAGAATATTTTGTACACACATTAGGTAGGCTCAGTTACATTATATGTGACAAGATTGTTGTGGTTCATGTGTCTGCTCATATTTAATTTTATTGAAAACTACTCTAAAACTACCATATTTTGAGTAAATGTTGATGAAACGCTTAAAACTGACGATTTTGTGACGTCACTATGACGTTAAAATAGAAAGAGTGACTGAGAAACTCATTTTTTTTCTGAAATATATTTTTTTTAGGATAAAAAATATCCATACGCAAATTTTATTTGAAAAAGTTGGAAAAAGGGGGCCAAAAAGGGGCCTTATCGTACCTTGACCTTTGTTATGGACTCCATGGGTTTGGGAGGATATTTTCCAGTTCTTTTTTTATCATGGGTCACTTTTTAACCAGGTGAACGATTCAGCCTTAAGTAAGCCTCTAGTTTAAAGATTTGTTTTTTGAAAAATCTGTTTTTCTATTTATAGTACTGACGGATATGGTCATTGGATTGAAAGGTAATCACTAAAGAACCATTCCTGCAAAAACTAGTTAAAAAATCGAAACACTGATTCTATAGAAATTTTATTACTTTAATTACTTTTAATTATATTATCTATCTATAGCAACAGCGATCATCTTGGTTGCCGGATGCGGTAATCGGATATAAATCTCGAAGGGAACCACTGAAGAACCATTCCTGCCTGATGAAGTTCAAATTATTTGATAGGATTTTTTTAAACATTTTTTCTGTATTTCCTATCTACAGTAACGGTCGGAATGATCTGATGGAATTCTGAAAGGAAACTAGTTCAAATTTACAAAGACACTGATTTCATGGGATTTTTTAAATTAATTTTTAATTGTTTTTTCTATTTATAGTAACGGCGGCTATCTTTGTTAGTTGGCAGAGATATTTCAATGATCTAATCTGAAGATCTTCACAATAAATGCCAATTATATGTATTTTACCCCTATGTAACAATGTCCATATTGGTGAGTTGACGAGCATACCATATATAATTTTTAAACTACAAACCCTGAAAATGATTGTGGCCAATTTTGATTTTAACTGACCCAGTGACTTGTGAGATTTTTTAAAACGTTTACGACGATGGACGACGAACGCCAAGTGATGGTAATAGCTCAGATTGCCCATCGGGCTAGGTGAGCTAAAAATACGCTACCAAGAGCGTTTCCCAGACAGCATTGTTTTCAGCATATACAGGGAATATGAAAAGGTCGTAGAAATTTAGGTCTTGGGAGTACGGTAGGTAATCATTGTACTACGTTTTTTAATTTAAATATTGAATAATTTCGTTTTATGAGCTAAAGCATTATCCTGTATAAGTTGTATGGCATTTAGAGTTTTTTTGGCTTCTTGTTATTGTAGAATATTTGACCACTTGATTTTTTAGCTCTAAAACTTTGCTGGGATTGTTTTCCTTTTTTCCCATGGTATCTGAACTACAGGCCCAATTGAATTAAGATTATGGCATGAAGCACCTTTTAACGCGTTTCATTGCTCATCAATCATTGGCATTGACTACCTTTCTTTAAAACATTGTTCTCTATATGACCCGGGGGCTCTAATAATATAACCAAGTAAAATCTCCAGTAATTAAGTCGATCTATGTTTTGGGAGTTACAATTTTTCAAATTATTTAAGTAGATTTTTCGCTCTTTTCAAAGGTTTTATTTTTTTGTTCAAGTGTCGGTAAATAAGGCACCCATCTGGCACAAAGTTTCTTAATCTCAAACAGCTGGTCATAATATGAAGGGTTGTGCCCTCTGGAATTCCCAAGGCTTTTAGCTATCTTAGAACAAGATAAGGCTACTGCATTTACGGCAATAATATTTTGTTTTGTTGCTGCAGCTACTGACTTGGCTAAAAGGTTATTGTCATTTAATGTCATTTTCACCATCTGTAAATTTCTCAACTCACTTTAAACTCATCTCAAAATTAAGGCGAAATTACTGTATACCATGCAAAACTTAGCCTGAATCTCCTTTGGGACTACCTTTAAGGTGGGAAGATACAAAATTACGTTACGTCAAGAGTTATCATTCTAGACGTTATTGTATGACTCGTTAAAATGACCATTTTCACATCAACGACGCTTCATGTTTTGATCACTGTTTCAGTATAAATTGTCGGAAAATTCAAAACGATAGCTCAATTTAAAGGCATTTTCGTTGTGATGTAGAATCCATATCAATAAATTACATGTAGGTGATCGTCCTAAAAATTAATTAGTGTAAAGGCAACCTGATTATTCAACAATCAACACTATTCATACTGTGCTTCATAAAGTATGTCCTTTCGTCTTTAAATGCAAAATAAACGCATTTTATGACAAATCTATGCTTTCTGTAGTTAGTTCTCACAGGCTTTTTTAAATACTTGCAAGTATTTTGAAATGCCATTTATTTGAAAGTTAATATGAAATATATTTGGGAATTAACAAAGGAGGTTCGTTCAAAAATTTGCAGTGTTTAAGGTCGTCAGTATATCTTATTACACGTATATGATTATGCCTACTTTAAACTTATTTTATTGTCAAACAACATAGATAAGACACAAGTTATTATAAACTTATTCATGTCTTCTCCGTATACATAAATTGATTACTATATAAATGACAATTAATTTTTAAATAGAACATTACATTTTGGGAAATAAATACAACATAGTAGTGACGTGTATCTAAAAGAGAGAAGAAAGAAGGAAAAATAAATGATATGATTATTCCTACTTATGATTATCATGAACGTTGCAGGTTTCTTTTCCTGACCTATCATTTAATCAATTAACGTTCTTTTTGTCGTGTTTCACTTTTGATCGATTTCTTTATCAAGTTTCAGTATATCATTATCATTAATGACCTATGAACACTTTCTAATACAATGTCCATTTTTTGATAGAAGTCGTTCCGACATTTGGACCGCGGCGAACGATATTATACAGTCCTCCAACTTCGGTAAGGATTTTACAGAGTTGTCACCCTTGACACAATTACAATTTTTAATAGGAGACTTAAGATTCATGTTTAATGACCATATTGGTATTTTATTTGATAAGTTAGGACGAGATATGTTGTGTAATTTGTGGAGTAAGCGTGATGATTTTTTAAATGTTTAATAACCTTACAGCTTTTAAGATATTTCAGATCGTGTGTTTCCTATCGTGATTTCCTTGATATACGGCTGCTGCTTACAAGAAAGCTACTGAACCAAAGGTTCATGATGTCAGCACTTCGAAAGTTTTACGGTTGTCACCACAACTTAGTTGACCGTTACGGAATATCTACGTCGCATATGACCACTGATATGTTCCGTTTGTTATAATCGCACTCCTGTCCTTCTTTCCTTATTCATGAGTTATCACCGAATGTGACTTACTACCGGATTTTAACAGTACCAACTCGACGGGTACCATTAGTGGAGCAGGAGATGCTAACCCTTCCGGAGCACCTAATCTCACACATGTTTTTAGTGGGGTTCGTGTTGCTCTGTCTTTAGTTTTCGGTGTTATGTTTTGTACTCAGTGTTTGTCTTTGTGTCTATGTTTGGCCGAACGGTGTATATTCTTTTTGCTTTACGGTTTCTGGCTGCCCCTTTGGTATGATCGAACTTTACTTACACATTTTTGAATATTTATTAAGTATTTGTTAATGTGTTATGAAACCTTACTGATTGAAAAGTTTTATTTTGAGACATTTCTCGCAATAAGATTACCTGTGTTTTACAATTTAATGCATTGTCATTGGAATAAGACTGTGAGTTTTAATGATCATGCATTTAATAAGGTTATTAACAAATATGTTCGATACTTTGAATTTGACTTTTATTTTTGTGATATAACATTTTAGTGTATATATATATATATGCATTTGTATATTATTAGACGCAGCCATCCGTACCCCCGTTGTAAAGGGGTAGATCTACATAAAAAATAATATATATTATGGTCAGTTCACCCATGCCTTACACTAGTCTTCTGGTTTCAGCACGAACCGGGATGGATACTTCATATAACTTATGCAAATTTGACGGCCAGGTATCACCGTACACAAAGAATAAATTATAAATTCTAGAGTAAGCATTCCCGAATATGATGAATGTATACTTTTGAAATTGTGGGCTGGTGAGAATTGCAGACCTACAATTACAGGCTAAGTTCACCCTGATTAATGGTATATATATAAAGATCTACATCGATGCGGCCTTGTCTTGTCTAGCATATGAATTTTCACAGTTTTCCTATTGGTATTCTACGTGTATTGGAGAAAACTTCTTGTACATTAATGCTTCCGAGATACTCTGCGAATGTTTATGCACCTACTACGACATTGTGATGTTTAACTGCCGCTACACTCGATTTCAAAACGGCGAAAAGTGCCAAGCTCGGAGGAAAAAAGATTGTTCTTTTGTCCAATATGTTTTAGTACGGTCCTAGATTACATGTATAATGTTCCCTTTATTTCTTTCAAACGTATATGGAATAAATAATGAACAATCTGTTACAAGTCTATTGGAATCAAAAACGGATATAGGGAATAAATAAATTACTTCAGGTTCAGTACAGTATACAACGTCAAAACGTCCATCACAACGACAGCGTTGATTTCGGCTATTTTTCGGTGTATGGGTTTTCTTTAATATTGTATATCTCGAAAACAAGGAGGGTGACATATAATTTTCTGTACATGAATGGATTCGGAATTTCTCAAGGTATATGGTCTTAGTTTTTGGTCAAAAACTCTACAGATTACAGCTTCCATTTTGAGAAAAAAATATTCTTATTTTCACTATATATCTCTGTTAATTTCCCGCGAAATCTAGCATTTTCGAGACCCAAAAAGTGTGTTTTTTAAAAATGTAACCCATACAAATAAAGTCACAGTTCGATGCAACTCATCAAGCCCTACTAGTATGCAAAAAATTATAAAAAAATAAATATAGTCGATTTTGTATCGGCCCACCTTAAAGCAACCGGGTCTGTAAGCCCTTATGTCTGATTTTTCTCTAACCGTCATTAGAACTTTAGAAAATTGGTCACTATACACAAGAGCGTCTAACTGACTGTGAATAACTTAGTAAATTATTATCGGATTGAATAGCCCTTTCGTGTATACACATATATGGATATTCAAAAGGTCTTGAAATACAGGAGAATTCTGTGTGATTTTGTCAAGTATTTTCTACGATGACACACATTAATGACAGAATCAATTAAATACTTATCGTATTGCTTGTAAAGTTAACCACAATATTCAAGTGAGTGAACAAATATTTTGCGATAAAAAGCATCTTCAGACAAAATTAAATCGATTTCAACACACGGGACATTCTATTTTCAAGACCAGAGTCGAATCATTTTTCAAAAGTAAGAAAATTTTCGTTGATGGTTATTTTATAAAAAGAAATGATTATAAGATTGTAAGGCCTAATTTCCAGTTAAGAAAATTTTGTTTTTATTAACATACAATATAGTGATGGTCTCTACAGATCAAGAAACATACTTATATATAGGAACGATGTTCTGATATATTTGTATTTTGCCAAAAGTATCTATCCAGATAAGAGTTAGTTCATTTCCACTCAAGAAAGTTTTCCGGATATGACATAAGCATAACTAGAAAATCTGATTATCACATCATAAGCTCAAAACAGTTTGATTATAATGTTATATTTAATGTAATCAATATTTAGTTCATATCAGCACCAAAAATATATTTCTTCTCCCTTAGACAAGTCAGCTTTAACAGTTCATATAATATTCAGTCATGTCTCTTATGTACTAAAAACTGATGTTTAGTTGTTTATGTGGTTAAAGTTTCAATTTTTCAATAATGGTTTAAACAGCGAAAGTTTTGTCGATCATATCGCAGGTGGTTTCTTTTAGATTTATGTTATATAGGGAAATATATTTCTCAGAAAGCACAAAAAACTAGTTGTGTTCTTTCACCGCAGCAGAGAAAACGTGTATCATATCAATGCAACTGAACATATAATAAGAACTTACATATGTCGTAGGTTGACGATGTTCTGAAAGCTGTTTCCTTCAATATACTTAATTGTGTTACCGTTTAGATATCTGAAAATATTTTATATCTTATATTACGAGCCTAACGTATTACATACAATCATCCTGTCCCATTGCCAGTGCATTATCTATTGTTTTACAATGTACTGATATACAGATGATTAAAAAAACAAAACCTATCACGTAAACGGATGCACCCCCGGAAAAAAAGAATTTTTATAAAAAAAAATGTTACTTCAAATGTACTTAAGGTATACTACATAGCTCTCATTTAATAACTGCATATTTGGTGGGTTCAGATAAGTTTTTTTCTGCACTGTAAAATGAAGGCGCATTGCCTGAATTCTGACTAATTTATGTAAATACCTATCTATATATCTACGACTTGTCGTAGCCATTTCATTTTCTTGTAATGCTTAGATTTGTACACAAATGTCGCATTATCGAATCATTCAACACTCCAAATTGAGGTTCTTGAATCTCCGTAGCAAATTATTTTAAGACAGAACTCGGCGCAGATCGATAAATAAATAAATACGTCTATTTTTGTTACCGGGCCTTGATTACTGAGTAGTTTACAAAGCCGGCTATATCTGAATTTTGTCGTTTAATTCCTAGTGCGAATTCTGGTCAGGCTTTCGGCAAAGCAAAATTGACCGCGCTCTAAATTCGTACTTTGTGATAAGCTTTACCAATTAGTTGCTGAAAATCACTGATTCTCTTCAAAACTCCGTTTACGACGAAAATTAATCGCTACGATAATCTTATTTTCCAAAAGTTTATCTTACTCGTTGCAATTATAGAGCAACATGTAGTACAATCAAATAAGCGGTAGATCTATTGAAATAACAACAACAAAACAAACAAACAAACAAAAAAACCCCTCCCCCCAAAAAAAAAATTCTAGCTGACCAGCAATGTTATATTTAATTTTTTTCCAGCAGATCAGCAGGTTATTGGCATTTTCTGTAACTTGTCGTATCATCTTTAAAAAGTATCGCAATAAAGGATTAAGCCTTATTAATCTCGCACTAACGACGAAGTTGACATGTTATCTTTAAATAATGCCTTCAGCAAAGGACACCAGTAAGTCCTTGATATACTTGCAAAAATCATGAATTACACACAAGTCTACTGTCTAATCTTTCAAGTCTGAAAACTGCAACGATGTTGCCATTCGCAGATGAAACAGAATACAAAACGCCTTAATAACATTTATATCTTTGTATAAGTCATTCAGATAGCTTTCTACCTTACAACGGGCTTCAGAAACAAACCTCTGTGTGGAATATTCTTTCAGCACCAAGGGAGGTATATCATCCCCCAATTTGTGTTAAAAATTGGATGAAATATTGTCACAAAACAACATCATATCGATGTAAAATCTTGCATTACTAAGACGTATCACATTTCCTGCAACGTCTGCTTGTGCTATAAGGCTAGTAGCAGTATAAAGCATCTGTTATAACGTCACAATATAAATGTTCGTAATTTAGCTTATATGATATTGTTATTTGGTGACTTTAGCATTTGAAATTTTTGTACCGCTTGAAGTATAAAATGTTGTGTTTTGACCTATAATTTGCACTCAGTCTTCATGGAAAATAGTGTTTGCAGGATAGAATTTATTTTGAATTCATAAAAGCCCTGTAAACCTCGCATGAATATTATTTCTAAGAATCGTGCAAAATAATTTTATATTTTCTGACAATGTACATATATTGTTTATCTAAACGTTGAAATCGGTGCTTCGATTAATTTCTGATATCAACCGATTAGTTACGTGATTTTAATGTCGACACATAGCACGACTACTGTTTAACGGATTGGCGATATTCAGTCACTCATTCCAAGTAAAATTCTAAACAAAATTCAAAATGATATTCTTCATCTTGTCGCAAAAAGACCGCTGTATTTCCTGGTCTATTATGTTCATTGGTTTTCTGGATTGTCAGTTATCCCGTTTGTATATAAATAATTTTGATGTGTATGTATGAATTATAACTACATTTTGACTTTACGAGCATACCACAAGGCAAATAAACTTCAAAACAAAAACCTCACCTGTACAATATACAGAAGCCGCATATCTTAATTATAATTTATCATCAATACAAGAAGTCTTATTGGTTTAATCATAATATAAGTATTGACCACAAAGCCCCCCAAAATAATTATTTCAATTAAGGGATAAAGTATTAATTAAAGTTTTCGTAAAATATCAAGAGGAAAATTTCCGAATGCAACCATTTCAAATATATATACTATTTTTTTATCTAAGTGTAGTTATCACATCACATGATTATGTGTCTACTTACAAATGTTGTAGACCAGTATTTTTTGTGAATGCCCCGTTCTCGATGTACGAAATCTGGTTACTTTCGAGATGTCTGAAAAATTACATTTGTTGGAACAATAAAATCAACAATAAAATAATTTGTCTTGATTTGCGATGAAATTTATAATTGTCATTTAAAAGAAAACTACAGCTACTATGATTCAAGCTGTTGGTCTAACTATCTGATAATAAATTGATGCAATTGCTTGTTGGACAAGACGCCAAAAGAAACGAATGTTCTCAGTGGGCAAGACATGTTTCATGTTGTTTTCTTAAGACGGCTGTAGTAGATAAAATTTCAGTTTAACATTTTTTGAGGTTTTGTTACCCTTTTCATACATGTTCAAGCAAAATATTAAAAGATACATCTATTGATAGGTTTGTCATTAGACTTTTGATCGTCGACTCGTCATTAAACAGTCGTTCCCTCTCTCATTTATGCCTTTTGAAAATGATCGTACTTTCTAAATCGATTAAGAACTGAACCATATTGTGCTGACAGGCATATATTGTAGGATATTCCTTACACATAAAACTTGCCTGACTTAGCAGTTTATACAGTAATTCACATCAAAACTTGATCTCACAACTGTCAACTTCCGAAATAAGATAACCTATTTAAAGTTTGAAACCATATTTCTTTGTAACAACAGATGTAACTGACTCTGTTGGTTGACTGCCATTGGCCGCTGAATTATTGGAACGACTTGCATCAATTTGCCTCCATTCACTTAGCTCTTTTGTCGCCAAGCAAAACATTCGGTCATATTTTCTATGTACGTACACATGGTACATGTATAGTAATTTAGAGATTTCGTTAAGATGCTGAAATATTCGTATCTATTGTTTTTTTCTGCTTTTTCACTTTGTTTATGTTCT
>JAOXYJ010071993.1:0-11734 GCA_028566555.1 Lithophaga nigra
CGACGACGCCGACGACGATGACGACGCCGACGACGACGACGACAGACCCATAGCATTATACGACCGCAAAAATTTGCGGTCGTATAAAAACTGAAGAAAGATCAGTGATCCATAAGCCAAGTTGCACTCTGCTAGATCTACTTATAGAAACATTGACCTTGGCCTTTGAGATAGGAATCCCATCAGGGTTCTTCCCATTCAGTGGCTTTAACACCTGACCACGTTTGGTTAACATTACATAAAAAAATAAAGTTTATGCCTAGAAACCAATTGTTGATGCCCGGCTGCCATCATCAAAACAATAGTCATGTCTGACTTCCTTAAAACTTGATTGGCTACAAAAATGGAGAAGTATAGCTACAAAATCAACATTCAGAACTATGGATGTGAGAATTAACATTTAGAACCAAGGATGTACAGATATTATAGGTAAAAGCAGATCATTAGTTCATCAATACTGAGGTACACTTGGTTTAATTACATACTGCTGGTACATGATGAAAGGAGAAGGTGTCTGTGATTTAACACTAATATGTTTGCACTCTATGTCAGATTCTGGATTTGATTCCTATTTCCTATTACAGAAAGTAAATGAGAACATCAAGCAGGTTCCTATAACTGACCAATTAGCACTTGTATTGTGATACTGTATACAGTGTGAAAAACCTTGTCTGAACTGTAAGACCCAGTTGTCTGTCATATCAATACAATGCCATGATAGCTACCAAATGACAGCTTTAGTGAATTTAAGAGACTGTGCAAATTAATCTTTTTTGTCCTTTATTTTGTGTTACAATAACATTGTTTTATTTTTTTTATAACAATTGTACCTGGGTCATAACAGAAACAAGAGCCTCACCTGAGCCTGTTCTAAACTGACCAATTGTAGGTCAGTTTCTAGAAGACCTTCAAATGCATTTCCATGGGGTTATATGTTTAATTATGTTCCATGGTGGCGGCCATCTTGGAATTCCAATCGGACTCAAAAACATGGTTTTGGTAGAAGATCTCCCAATTAACATTTATGGACATGTTTAACTTCAAGTGTCTTAGTTGTTTCCAAGAAGATGATCTTCAAGTGTATTTCCAATGTTCAACTATGTTCCACTGCGGTGGCCAACTTGGAATTCTGATCGGCATCAAAAACATGCTTCTGGTAGATGACCTTCCAATGAATATTTATGTACATTTCCCATCAAATGTCTTAGTTGTTTCCAAGAAGAAGATCTTCAAGTGTATTTACCATAGGATCCAGTGTTAAACTATGTTGCCATGGTGGCGGCCATGTTGGAATTCCGATCTGCATTAAAAACAAGATTATGGTATATGACCTTCCAATGAACATTTAGAGACATGTTTAGCTTCAACTGTCAAAATTGCTTCTAAGAAGATCTAAGAAGATTTCCCATAAGGTCCAATGTTAAACTATCTTCCTCGGTGGTGGCCATCTTTGAATTCCAATCAGCATTGAAAACATGACTTTGGTTGAGGACCTTCCATTGAACATTTATGGATGTGTTTAGCTTCAACTGTCGTAACTGTTTCCAAGAAGATCTTCAATTGTATTTTCCATAGGGTCCAATGTTAAACTATGTTTCACAGTGGTGGCTATCTTGGAATTCAGATCGGCATCAAAAACATGCTTTTGGTAGGAAACCTTTCAATGAACATTTATGGACATGTTTCCTTTCAACTGTCTTAGTTGTTTCCAAGAAGAAGATTTTCAAGTGTATTTCCCATAGGGACCAATATTAAATTATGTTCTATGGTGGTGGTGGCCATCTTGGAATTCCAATGGGCATCAAAAACATAGTTTTCATAGAGGACCTTCCAATAAAAATTTATGGGCATTCAACTGTCTTTGGTCGTTTCCAAGAAGAAGATTTTCAAGTGTATTTCCCATAGGGTCCAATGTTAAATTATCTTCCATGGTGGCGGTCACCTTGGAATTCCAATCGTCATCAAAGACATGGTATTGGTAGAAGACCTTCCAATTTACATTCATGGACACGTTAAGCTTCAAATGTCTTAGGTCTTTCCATAAGATCTTAAAAGTGTATTTCCCATAGGGTCCAAAATTAAACTATCTTCCACTGTGGCAGCCATCTTGGAATTCCAATTGGCATCAAAAATATGGTTTGATAGAGGACCTTCCAATGAACATTTATGGTCATGTTTTGCTTCAACTGTCTTACTCGTTTCCAAGAAGAAGATTTTTTCAAGTGTATTTCCCATAAGGTCCAATGTTAAACTATCATCCACTGAGGAATTCCAAGCGGTATCAAAAACATGGCTTTGGCAGATGACCTTCCAATGAACATTTATGGATATGTTTAGCTTCAGCTATCATAGTCGTTTCCAAGAAAAAGATCTTTTAGTGTATTTCAAATAGGGTCCAATGTTAAACTATCTTCCACGGTGGCAGCCATCTTGGAATTCCAATTGGCATCAAAAACATGATTTTGATAGAGGACCTTCCAATAAACATTAATGGAATTTTTTGCTTCAACTGTCACAGTTGTTTCAAAAAGAAGATCACAAAGTGTATTTCCTGTACAATCCAATGTTAAACTTTGTCCTACAGTGGCGGCCATCTTGAATTTCGGACCATCACCAAATACATGATTTTGGTAGAGGACTACCCATGGATCATTCACACCATAAAACAATCCATTGGCAGTGAAGTTCCTGACAAGAAGATCTTTGAAATTTCAGCCAATCAAAACACATTACTGGCCCCTGCCACAATGTTGAATTTCCGATCAGAATGAAAAACACAAGTTTTATAAAGACCCTTCTAATCCACAATCCTCCCAAGTTTGGTTCCATTTCTGGGGCGAGGATTGAAAAGCTAATGGTGCATGACGACGGACACCAAGTGATGTTAACAGCTCACATTGTCCTTGGGACCAGGTGAGCTAAAAAGGATCAATGTTAAAGGTGAATGTTCAAAATTGGCAATAACTTTTTGGTAGGCACTCATACTGGTAATTAGAAAATGTGGGGTTACCAGAAACTGTTGTTTTTCAGACTTAAACAGAATGGTCTTTTATTCTTAAAACGTTCACAGCCAAATCATGGTGACCTTAGACAATTATCTCACTGAAACTAAAATTACAATAAGTATAACATTACAGTACTGAGCTGGAGAAAAAAATAACCTCAGTCTTACAAACTTATGCCATAAAAAGGAACTCATTAACTACAGAAAACATAAAAAGCTATTATTGATGCTTTTAGAAACAGCAGGAAATTAAAGGTATTTTTATAAGATCTCTCAATCAAGCAACTATTCAAAGCCCCTGTATGTATCCCAGGATAAGTTTTTGTCAAGTCAAATTTTCAGCTAAACTTCAGATCAGCTTGACATATCACCCATCAAAGCTATGCACAAATCATAGTCATCATTCTAGTACTGGAAATCTGATTTACATTTACTGCACTTAACCACTTCCTGATTGCTGTTACGTAGCAAGATAAGGCTGGTTTTTGGTCCTTCAATGAAATATTTGTTATGAGTAAAGTTCGAAGATACCAAAGGGGCAGTCAGAAATGGTAAATAAAAAAGAACATACAACGTTTGGCCAAGCATAGACACAAGACAAACACTGACTACAAAACATAACATTGAAAACTAAAGACAGAGCAACATGAACCCCACTAAAAACCGGGGATGAGATCAGGTGGTCCAGATTGAAGGGTAAGCATCTCCTGCTCCACTAGTGGCACCAGTCATGCTCCTCCTGTTAAAATCCGGTAAAAAGTCACATTCGGTGGTAAGTCATGAATAAGGAAAGAAGGATGGGACTGTGATTACGACCTTATAATCTTTTTTTTTACAATGACCACCTAGATGCTAACTTTTACAACATTTTCAGACAATGTACTGTCAACAGTGCTGAGTTGAATTGGAAATATAACTAAGATGTAGTAAAATTTGAACATGAAATGTAAAGATATTCTACAGAGGAATTCATTTAAAATTTTTGAAGGCTTTATAATCTAAGCAATTCTATACATCATGAAGAGGGTTCTAATGTGTAGAACAGACTGACTTGCAATAAGATTTTGGCCCATGGAAATGGACATCAACACAAATCAGTGGTTCTGTGTTCAGCTACAGTGCCCACTGCCCTGGCCATGTCTGGACACAGAAGCTCTGACTAATACAACAATGGAGGAAAGACTGACTTGCCATCAGTACAGTAGCTGTTTCTATATTTTTTTCTTTTTATTTAATGTGTCAAGTGCTAATAGAAACACAGAACAGAAAACACTTCACAGTAAAGTCAATGATTTGGGTAGTCTGTAACAATTACGAAAATCAATTTCACAAAGTTACCAACAGGTAAAATGGATGAATCAGTAGCATTATGTAATAAGACAAAGATGAATGACACATTTTCTCTGAATCATATTGAACAGATGTAGTACAACAGAAGTTTCCAAGTCTGCAAAAAGCCACAAGAATGACTCAATAACTGCAGTAATCAGGGGCTTTTTTATGCTGACAGTGTGAAAAGTCTGGTATTATGTACTCGCTTGTTTCCATTCCAGCCATCAGCAATGATCAGTTTACATGTTTCAACATTCCAAAATATTTTCTTGAAATGATAACAGAGTACCCAGTTGTAATATTCAGAAATCCTGTGCAAAAGAAATGCTGTTAAATGCAATAGATGTGTTTTAACGGCCGACTTAAAATATTACTTAAAATATCTGGAAAAGTTTACAAAGTTTAACTACGGCTATATTTTACCTCCTCAAGTTCTCGGTCCCTAAACTGTACGCATTATTTACTTCCTTATTTTTTTTTTTATTTTTTAGATTTATCTAATGTCTTTATTTATTGTGAATATCCATATGGGTATACAAATACCAAAATTCACCTCCAAATTTTCAGCAATATTTAACTCCTCAAACTGTATTTACTATCAATTTTTCAGCAGTACTCATTCTCTAAAATTATGACCATTATTTACTTTCTCAAAGATTAAGCATTAATGAACACCAAAAACTTTCAGCATTATTCAAGTAAGTGTGATATCTCTGCATTCATAAATATAGTCACTACAAATGCATGGATAAGGTCAAGCTATTCAGTGTTTTATTCACAGTAATTGTGAACAATATTTATTACATCTGCATTCTGCTTCATATAGCATACTTTTGCACATATTTTCTAAACAAGAGCAACTATAATTTAATACTACATTTTGATTACTGTACTTGTATAAATATGCAGTACATGTATCATAACAATTTTTCATTCTAGGTCTTTTAACATGAAATTGTTTGTTTGTTTTTTTTTCTCATAACTTTTTTGTATCAAAATCTCCCGTACATGACACAAAAAATATATTGTTTTAGACCATATTATGTGCCCACTTAAGTCCTGATTAAATCTATAAGTTCTAATAAGAAGATTGGAAAGGTCAAGTCTTTTTCTGTAAATGTCAAAAGCTTCATCAATTTGATAGAACCAGAAATATAACAATCTGTCCTAGGGCAGAAATCCCATTGATTTATACAAACTATAGAAAGTCATTCATTTTGTGGATACTAAATTCTGCAGTTTCAGGAAAATTTGTTTCAAGGTATTTAAAATATATGGTTACTAGTTTAACTCCAAGAGAACTCAACAGTAGCCATTTTCACAAAAAAAAAATCTTACAACAGAAAAATTTATTGTAAGTCTTTCATATTAACTTACGATAATTTTTGTCAAAAGATTTTTTGTGAAAAAGGCTGCATTTTTTTACTACTTTAATTTGACTTCAGTTCAGAACCATGCAGTGAAGGTTGAATCAGCATATTAGCACTTCTACTGTCATATCCTGTACCACCAGAAAAAGTTTGTTATTGAGATCCAAAGTTTAATGAAAATTAGTGTAGGGAATTGGTTTGAAAATCAGAATCGATTAATTGAAACAATCGGACAGTATACTTCGATTCAATTATCCATAATAATCGGTTATCGTTACTATACTCTTTTTCACTTCCCACATCCTTTGCAGTGCATGTTTATGATCAGATGTTTAATATAAAGCCAGACTATTTATAAGGACATATTCTCTTGTACTGCATGTTAACAAAATACATATTTTTTATTTCCTAAATTATAGGAGTCTAGTGACAGCAGAATCCCTTATTGATGAGTTCATCTGAGCTTCATAGCCACTTTTCTGATTACTGATTATGAAAAAAAATAAACCAATATCTCCAGAGATATTCAAATATGGATCAATTTTCGATTATATTTGATAATTAGAACAACACTTATGAAAATTTGCATAACTGAACTATTTTCTTGATGTGCTTACTGACTGTATGTGTAATACATGTTAATTTTGTATACAACTGAGTTATTTTTCACCGTGTATTATGTTTTATATACAGTTGATTCTCGTTAATTCAAACTCTTTTTCTCAAAATTCCTGATATCTCAAAGTAATATTTTGGTCCCAATGTAGTTTTGTGCTTTATATTTACTCCTGATATCTCGAAACTCCTGTTATCTTATCTAAGAGTAATTAAGTCTGTCCCATCAACTTTGAGATAACGAGAATCAACTGTATGTTACTACCTTTTCTGCCTTTGTATTGCCTCTTGTCTTCTGAGAGATTCTGGGGATCAGAGTTCTCCTTGGCCCCCTTAACCAATCAACTGGACACTACAATACAGCTGACTAATTTCCAAAAGGTGAATATCTAATCAAACATAGGAGTAAACCAAGTATCTCTTGCAAAAGAACCTAGTGGAGCAAGCACTATTTGTTCACAAACATCACACCTGAGTTATTTTGAAACCTCTGGTTCAAGTAATGGCATTAGAACATGTAACCATAAATCTATTTGTAGTGTAACCTAATTTTACATCAGACTTTACTGACAAAACAACACATCCCATCCATAACACCAAATCATTTAGTCCATTCCTAGTAAACTGAACAAGGATTCTGATAAATCATCCTGACTTTATGGTCAAAACTAGAATATTCCCATCAGTACAACAGAGACTATAAATCTGTACAACACAGCACTTTATTTTGGCTATGCTGAAATTTAACATTTTTTACTTTTAGTTAGAACTAAAATGTACACATTTAAGATTTATCCTCAGGATTTCCTTGTGATTAGAATATTCATTGTATTCTTACAGAATGTGTGAATATTTCTTTCCCAATTTTCTCTCTTTTGTTTTTTTGGTGCACCTAAATGTTGGGTGCACTAACAGCATCATGTCTAGTCGTAAAGTACCTACCTGCTTTTCAATGGTTAATTTTCCAGTAAAGTTACATCAGAAACTGAATTCAATTTATATTTTACACAATTCATTAGGTCTATTCACAGTAACAATGACAAATAATTCCATATTCTGCTTTATAACAAAGACCTATAACTTTTTGGAGATTTACACATGTTTTATTCATATCACTTCTTTGCAGAATCATTTTCTGAGAAAATGTGATTAAAAGATTTCAATATTTAACAAAATAATTTTAAATGTCTGTCAATTATTTCCAAGAGTACAGTTTAGTGTGGGTGACTGTTGATCAGTGCTTATAAGTCACATTATCTATAATGTAGTTTGACTGAAATAATCACATTCTAGCCATCGCTATGCAAACTTTTGACTTAAATGTTCTAAAAACTCATTTAGCTGACACAGTTTTTATCAGTGTCTTATGTAACAATGATTTCAGTAGCTATAAATAAAATGGAAACAATGTGAATTCGTTCTTTTAAGACAGACGATTTCCAACTGAAAATAAAAATCTTGTAGGTTACAGTAGCTTTCCTGTTTGAACATAGCATCAGATAGCATTTTAAACGGTCAATGCTAAGCTACTCTAATCAACAGACCACAATAATAACCACAGAAGGCTACAATGGCTTAGTCAGTTGTCCAATCAACAGACAACAATACTAATCACAGAAGGCTACAATGGCTTAGTCAGTTGCCTAATCAACAGACAACAATATTAATCACAGAAGGCTCCAGTGGCTCAGTCAGTTGTCTAATCAACAGACAACAATACTAATCACAAAAGGCTCCACTGGCTTAGTCAGTTGTCTAATCAAAAGACAACAATACTAATCACAGAAGGCTCCAGTGGCTTAGTCAGTTGCCTAATCAACAGACAACAATACTAATCACAAAAGGCTTCACTGGCTTAGTCAGTTGTCTAATCAACAGACAACAATACTAATCACAGAAGGCTACAATGGTTTAGTCAGTTGTCTAATCAACAGACAACAATACTAATCACAGAAGGCTACAATGGTTTAGTCAGTTGTCTAATCAATAGACAAAAATACTAATCACAGAAGGCTACAATGGTTTAGTCAGTTGTCTAATCAACAGACAACAATACTAATCACAGAAGGCTCCAGTGACTACTTGTCTATTACTTTCTTCCACACTTACTAGCACAGATCTCCTCTAAGGTTACTCCATGCAAACTACAGGCAGCCACTCAAGCCACTTTATCTGTTAAGAAACTACTCATCTGCCATTAAATAAAATATATGTCTAATTTTAAGTAAACAATATAGCACTTGAAATCTTCATTTCAAAATATGCAACAAAAACCTGGCAAATCTTTGATATTTTGTTTTGTTTTACATTTGTCACAGCATAACAGGTTGTAAAAGGTTACTGGAATATACATTTTAACCTGCTTAAATAGGAACCACTGTAGCTATAACCACCATCTGTATACAAAGGGCATATCTGTACATGTAATAACCACATGTCCATAAAGAGCACATCTACAGCTGTTACATTAGCACCTGTCTTAAGGGCATGTCTGTAGCTGGGAAATATAATGGGAATGTCTGTACCTGACCACCTGTCTATAAATGACACCTCTACACCTCTGCAGCAACAACCACCTGTCTATAAATGACACCTCTACATCTCTGCAGCTATAACATCCACCTGGCTAATAGCCTTGTCTGTAGTTGAAACAATCACCTGTCTATAAAGGGCATATCTGTACTTGTAACAACTATCTGTCTATAACTGGCCCCTCTTGTAGCTTTAACAACGACCTGTCTATAAAGGACAGTGTCAATCTCCACATCTGATAAATAATACATTACTTGTTTATTATATATCTGCCGTTGGGAAGTACTTTTTTCAAATGCTGCCATGTATGCAAGTACCAGTCACAGGCACTTGTGTCGCTGGCCTAACCAGCTACACAAGTGCCTATGGTTCAAACACTCCTTCTGAATACTAAATGGTTGAAGAAGAGAAAGGTTTGTTGAAGTAATACTTTAGTAACATATAGCCAAAACTATGACCACTGTAATTGTTATAGAGTGATGTGCACGATCATGAAGGGGTTCCACCTGTCCATAAACAAATTACAGAAATAACCGATTTTCTATCAGATATAAGTACAACTGCCCCATAATTAACACCTGAACCTTATACAGTACCTGACAAGCCCCTAGTGTAAATATAAAGCTGCCCTAATTACTTTTTTTCTAACGTTTTCGGTACAAAGAGAACAAAGGCGCAGCATCCTTTTTAACAGTTCATAAATGTCACATTTTGATGTAAATATTAGATAAATCTGAAGGATAATCACAGAAAAAATACATGTACTTTTAGGCCATGCACAAAATGCACTTTTACGAAATTCTGCATCAAAGCGAAATGTCAGCCCATAAAATATTGTGTAATGAGGTATACAGATCATATCAGGAAAATTCAAATTATAGAGAGATATACATGCAATATATATCAGTTGTTATTAATACAAACTCCAGGATAACAATAAATCAAACAGTAAATAGTGCAGTGAAATACTTCTATTTACCATTTTGACATTTGACATCTTTTTTCAGTTCTAGCTGCAAGTCACTATTCTAACTTGGATCTAACGAGAATTTAATGTATAATTAATTGATGGGTATAAATTTCCAGGATATTTATGGCATCTATTCTGAATATACCATGAAATATATATTTAATAGATTGGAAATTATGTAAATTAAAGTGAAAATACTAAAATCTAAATTGGCAATTTCTTATTCTTCAACAAAGGCCATCTCTAAATACTGTAGTTTATAAAACAGATTCACTGGAATGAGACAGCAACCACAGTCTTATTATCACAGGCAGATGATATATTTTATTTATAACAACTATTACGCATAAAATATTGTGAAAATTCCAAGTTATAACGAAAGAAGCAACTTCGCTTGTTCAGAAATTCTTTATTCCTCAACTTTCAAGTGGTTCTTAAAAGACCAAAATCAGAAAGACCAAATACCAAAAACCTAATGCTACAAGAAGTAAGTGATCTAAATTAGTTCAGTACTCTGTTTGGTAGAATGGATCTGTGTTGTAAATGTCACCTAACTACTGTGGATTCATTTATTTTCGTGGGTACCAATTTTCGTTGTTTCAGAAAAAAAATGTAGTTTCAAGGGTACTTAATTTCGTGGTTTATTGTTTTCTCTTGAAAAAGTTACCAAAATATGTATTTCGTCAGATACCTGATTTGGTGGTTTGCCTGTCCCCACGAAATACACGAAAATTGGTATACCACGAATAATAATGAATCCACAGTAGTTCTCAACAAGCTGACTTCTGAAGACAATCAAACTTACACACAATATGGAACTTTCATCTATACCTCAAACCGATTCCGAAACATTAGAATAATCACAGGTGAACGTAAGCTGATTCAAATGCTTTTTTCTTCTACCAGTTTAAAAAGTCTATCTGGATACCATGAAATTATCCCAGTCTGGTATTTGAGTGATGGAAGGAAAATTAGTCAAATGTAAATCATTCAGTACAGTTAAAGGAAAATTTTGGACATACCAGTATTCAAAACATTTTATTCTTGACAGGAATGAATGAATACACTTTATTCTTTTATTCTTCTATAATTTTAGACCATACTGAGCTCCCCTCCTGACAGAGTTTTTGATGCACTCACTAATCCTAAACATATCTGTAGTTTACTATCAAGAGTCTATTTTTGCATCAGGAATGAAAGCAGGTATAAGGGCTTAAATTTCAGCTAATAAATTATGTAACAAATTGCCATTATGGAGAGGTATCAAACTGTAATAAATTGGTGCATTGCACGAACAGGCTTGCAATACAATACACTTGTTGCATATAAATTGCACCTGGCTGCACACAAGGCATGACAGGTGCAACATCAAACAAACACCTTTAATTACAATATTTTCTGAAGAAAAGAGGTTTTTTAACCTTTTTCCCAGGATCGAGTTTACAAATTCTAAATCAAAAAGAAATGAGAACTCTCAGTTAGAAAAAATAAAATAGAATTTTAACAGAAGTTAAGTAGAGTCCTGTTCTGTGTTCAATATGTTTGACAGAGTTATTTCTTGACCAAAAAGTTACAGGTTGTCAATGTTAAATCAGGCTAGACAACGCCAAACAAATGTACGAATTGTTCCTCACAATTTCAGTAACAACTGCCTCACTAATAAGGGCAATTCAAAACACCTCAACCCCCCAAAAAACGTGTATGTGAAGGAAGAGGATATTTTTCCTATGACCTATGTAATAATGAAAGGAGGAGGTATAATAAGGCCAATATTTTGCTCCCTAAATTGCATAAAATAATGTATACCCGATTTATCTACTTGTTGTCAAAACAAACACCTGATATCCAGTCTTCAAGAAAATATGATAAGATCTGTCATATATATTGAGTAATTATTTGAATTTCAGTCCT
>JAOXYJ010072102.1:0-11727 GCA_028566555.1 Lithophaga nigra
GAACATAGAAAAGACAACAGTAGAAATCTTCATACACGAAAAACTATAAGATGGAAGAAGATAACAACTCCGAATTTGTTACCAAAAGCATTGATAATTGCAATCGTACGGAAAAGCTTCATAATTCTGATGATTTATTGCCTTTTTATTCAGATAAAGTCGAGAACATTAGAAATAATGATGTAAAAGTAGAAGATCGTGCTAGAAGATTACTATATAAGGTTAGCGACAGACCTGCAGTAACATCTACATTATTCTTTGCTTTTCAAGTAAGTGCATGTATTTCTGTCTGGAAAATCGTATTTATTTTCGTTTCGTTCAAACAATGGTCTTTTGAGATTTAAAAAGGTTTGAAGACCGTTTAAGCAAGATGATAAGGTTATACCAAAACACGAGTGTGTACTTCATTCACTTTAGTAGTTTAGAAGTAGCTCAGTTTTTTATTCATATATATGTGAATCTGAATAATAACTGCTCTTTCAAAAACATGTGAAAATTTCTACAAATTAATTACATGCAGAATACAAACCAACTAAAACCTTAATAATTAAAATAATACACTTTCCAGCATTCGAAAGAGTGAAAAAAAGTAGAAAATTGAATGAATTAGACAACTTTCGCGGAAATACCTATCGAATTGGCAACTGTAGAAGTTAATTTGTATTGTTAATACATGTAAACTCTTCAAAAATATTAATAAATAACAAAACATAAAATTACTTGCCCTAAATATATATAACCTTTTGTGTGTCAAATTATTCATGAATGAAGATGCAGCCGAAATTTTAATAAAACAACAACAGAAAATAAACTACGTTTAGTAATTGGCTATGTACTGTAGCTTAATATATTGGTGAAAATGAATTTTGTTTGTTTAATTAGCGTCGTATCTACCGCTTAAGTCCAATGTGAACATCCATTGTCTACAAGATAGACATAATCAGCTGTCACTCCGGTAGTAAATTTTGTTGAAATATGTTAAATCCAACACCCCTTCAAAAAAAGAACGTAATTAAGTCAGCTATGTAAGAATAATCAGCGTTCGAAGTAAGATTCAATTTTTCATAATTTGCAAATCCCCAGAAATTGTAACCAAACATCCTACAGCAAGTGAAAAAATCTCAGATAGGGGTGTCTCTTCGCCTACATCAATTAGCCAAATTGACATAATAAATGGTACATTATGTCTTATACACAACAATAAGATTTGAATTAATGTCACATCTATACCACAACACTTCTGATAACATGACGGAGGAATGCGTTTAAGCACAACTTTAATTTCGTCTCTCTCAGTTCAAAGGTCATTTACTGGTCGTGAGTCAGATATCATCTCAATTAATACACTTTGTATTTAATATCCCATAAAATGAAAGGAAAGAAACTGATTGAACATATTCCCCTAAAAGTTCTTTCTACGAAATAATGAAATAACGTAATTTCTTTGATAGACTACATAGAGTTGTACCACTTTCAGCAAATTTTCAGCATTATCGTTTCATCCTGTTTTAAAAGATAAAGCCGCATTACCTCGACCTAAGGAGAAAAAAAAATAGCAATAGATGTGAATATGAGTCAAACATAACTTGCCCGCATCTAGAGATAAATTCACAACTGTGGAGGTTACATCGTCTCTCCTTGAGGTCTCAGTACTGGGATTAGTACGCACCTATTTTTCTCTAACTATTTGAAACGAGGTCAATTTTGCAGAATGTCCTGTTGGCGTTACCATGGAATCTGACAGTAACTATTCTGGTAGCAGAAGTAGCCTGTGCAGAAAATGATGCTGTTTTAAAAGCTAACTTATTATCAACAGCTATATTCATTGGTGGAATCACAACTTTAGCACAATGTACATTTGGAATAAGGTTTGTAAATTTGGTGGAATCACAACTGTAGCATAATAATTGTTTTAATAAGGTTTGCTCCTTTGATGTGATCACAACTCTAGCACAATGTACAATTGGAATAAAGTTCGTACATGTGATAGAATTACAAATGTAGCATAATAATCATTTTGAATAAGTTTTGCTACTTTGGTGGAATTACAACTCTTGGTTTTAGTATACATTTGGATTAAGGTTCGTATATACGTTTGATGGAATCACAACTCTGGGGCAATTATTCTATTTTGAATAAGGTTTGTACCTTTAGTGGCATTAAAACGCTGGAGCAGTATATATTTGGACTTTAGTGGAATCATAATTCTGGCGCAATACACGTTTGGAATAAGGTTTGTATTTTTAGATGAAGCACAACTCTGGCGCAATTTATATTTGGAATACGGTTTGTATTTTTAGATGAAGCACAACTGTTTTGCAATGTATATTTGAAATAAATTTTGTATCTATATATTGAGGTCTTCTCTTCTTCTTACATTCAGCTCTGTGGAACAATTGTTCAGAATATTTACAAAAAATAACATATTGGAAACATCAAGAAAATGTATGCTGCGTACCTGTTTTATTGCTTGAAATGACCTTGACTCACAGCAAATATGTCTGATATTATATATGTAAATATCACCGAAAATCTGAGTGTATTTTATGATATAGTACCTAGTTTTCACAGTAAGAAGTCATAAGAGAGACAACAACTAACGAAATCATAGTTTCTTTTAGATGTTTTCCGGTATGTGTAATGCTGATAAATTAGATTTTGAGTTGCGCATAAAATAGGTGAACCGTAATCCTGAAATGTAACTGACTAAGCCGAAGTAGTAAAATATGTGTTCTTCTCCTTAGAAAACATTTCATGGTATTACGAAAATGTATATAGCATGGTTGAAGTTTAATCTGAAACATGGTCATGGTTTTGTTGAAGCTAGTCATTTCAAATGTTAAATATAGTCCTGCAAATGGATTGTTTTTAACTTTGTCTTAATTCTTAGCAATTTTAGCACATGTTATATGTCAAAATACAAAGCAACCAATAATTGAGAGAATAGAATACATTTACAGTTGACAAGTTTTCAAAAGTTTTGAATATTGTACATGTTAAACTTTTTTCTTTTTCTAATCGTGAAAGATAACTAATGTTAATTCTAGAACCCTTTCAATAGTTAATACATGCTTTCGCTGGTTTGGTTTTATTTAGTTTTTTCTATGTTTTAGTCAGCTTTGTCATATATCTATGTTTGCTGTGTACTGTATATAATTAACAGAAAAGATTAACAATTCAGAGAAGAACAAACATGTGCGGAAGGGAGATAAAAAAGCAATGTTTTCTATTTATTATATATATTACACATATTTATAACCGCTGGGTACATTCTAAAACTTTTCTGGAGTTTTTTTTAACTTTAATACAGTGACTTTCTAAACAGAGCGAAATTGCTGTCACAGAAGCTACTTAGCCAGGGTTATGTTCAGCCTTTATTAATATCGTCACTACAGAAATTCTACGGCCGACATTATAATTTGATAGAACGTTACGATGTCTCGATCTCACAAATGAGACTTCACATCTTCATTTAGATTTCTCGTCTTACTGGATTTGATACTCCACGGAACTGACTTCTTCCCGGACATTCCCACTTAATTTGCAACAGGTGCCGTCGACGGAGCAGGACATGCTTACCCTTCTAGAGCACCTGATGTCACCCTCGGTTTTTGTGGGAGTTCACATTGTACGTGCTTTGGTCTTGTGTCGTCTTGTTCATGTTTTCTTTGTCTTCTGTTTACTTTTTTCTTCAGTGTTATATTGTCTTCTTGTTGTGGTTTTTCCGTTTCTGTGTTCTGTGTTGGCTTGTCTACGGATTATGCCTTTCTGAACTTGTTCCTTTGGTATTCTATTGCCGATATTTTTCAGTCCCACATCATAGTACAAATTTCTATCTACTTATAAACTAATCGTAAAGAAAAGAATTTGCGGTATTTGCAGAGCTTCAATATCTACGGAAGTTTTGTGATATAAACATTTACATGTGTAGTTAATATCAGACTGATTATACATGTACGGAAATACTAGCAAGTGGGCTGATGGTACCCTTGGGGACTTAAGGTCCACCAGCAGAGGTATCCACCCAGTGGTAGAAATAATAATCTGTGAACAATATGCGCATTTCGACAAACAATGTCTCATCAGTTGTACTCGAGGTCTAAATAACAATCTATGATACCAAATTTGGTGCACAACAATGTCTCATCAATTGTGCTCGAGGCCTAAAAATGTGGAAACCAAACAGCATCAAAAAAATGGTAGAGCAGAAATGAAAATATGGAAAACCAAAACAACATCCAAAAGGTTGTAGAGCAGAACTAAATGCCAAAACGACCAAAAAGTGAAAGCCAAAAACCAGCTAAGGACAGAGCTATGCAAACAATCACAACAAAATCAAATGTTTACATATACTTTCCTCCATTGTAACTGAAAGCATTGTATGTAACACACGACTTTCATTAATGTTAAAAAATAGAACATTACGATGTTTATAACGATCTTTTTTTCAGTGGACAGGACAAAACAATACCAACAAATAATTAAAACACAAACACAGATGTGTAAGCAAAACTAGAAACTGCTGAAAACTGAAGCTTGGACAACATCAACTCCTAGAAACGGAGACATTAAGCGGTGTGGAGGGATCAGGCTGCCCTGCTCCATATGTGTCATACGTCGTTATTCCCTGTGTATATAGGTAGTAAAAAGCAGCAAATCCGGTAAGGAGAAATCGGTAATGAATTCGAAACAGATATATAGACGACCCATAATAGTCAACCGATTCGCGATTGCGATCATAAAATTCCGGAAGTGACGACAATAATTTGGCCTGACATAACCTTGAATGAGTTTTTGTGACTGCAATAACTTCTATTTAGAAAGTCATTATGTTTAACATAAGCAATAGAGTAGCGGATCAATCGTGAAATGAAGACTTTAATGGCGACGCCGGTATTTTCCTACTCAGAAAATGAAAGTTCACATTTTGGGAAGAATGTAATGTAAACGATATTTGCAGCTTTAACCTCGATTTAATGTAAGATACAGGAGCTACGTTAAAACATACCTTTATACTGGTATAAAATAGAACATCTTTTCCTGATAACTTGTATACAAATATATGGAATAAATCAGTTGGAAATAAATCTGAAGACATTATCTGCAATTTTATATTATCGTTATCAATAAGCAATACATAATCTGAAACTAGGACTACGCTTGAATAAAGTAATATTTTCAGAAATAACTTTCACCAAAACATAAGGTACCACTTGGGGCTTAAATGTAAGCATGTTTACATAGAATTGAAAGTATCAATTATCGACAATAGAAAATTCACGTTATGGAGCTTGGGTCACACTAGAGTGAGAACAAATTCTCGTTAGCATTATTTAATAGATTACCAATACCAATAAGAAATTTAGCTAATGAAACTGTGGTCATGCTTGAGTGAGAACAAATTTTCGGCAGCATTATCTATTAGATTATCAAATATCAATAAGAAATTTAGCTTGTGAGGCTGTGGTTACTCTTGAAAAAAAGTTTGCCAATAAGCAATATTCAAATATCAGTCCTCCATGCATTTCTCTTTAATTTTCTTTCAAATCTCTTCATTGTCTTCTCGGAATAAAATAGACAGCATTTTGAAGCATCGTGTTCTTCAATCATATAATAGCCGATTCCCAAACAGGTATACGATGCCGCCAATGTATATAAATTTTCAATTAGGTAACGTTCTTGAATTGTTAATTGTATATTTTGTATGACTTCGCGACACTTAACGGTGTCATTTTGATTGTGTAAACATAAAAAACTCAGAAAATGAGCATACACTACAGGAGGTATCAATAACAGATGAAATTTATTCAGATCTGATTTCAATTCTTGTGGAATCACTGTATCACTAGACCAAAAGTGTAAAATATCCAACGTTTTTCGTTTGTAAATATCGCTGGCTGATGCATGATTACGTCGAAATCCTTCAATTTCTGTCGTATCTATACGTTCCGGAGTAAGTCTGACACAATCATGACAATGCAATACTTTATCGGGAGAGCACTTCGTCAAAGCATGACTCGTTAGTTGGAGCGACGTTTTGTATTGTTTTACACAATAATAATATGTAGCGGCATAAAGCCATCCAGATACAGCGTCAGCATGTATTCCTGTAAAAATGTATGCTAAATTCTTTTTTGAAATGTGATATGCCTGTTTGTTCAAGCGTGGTAAATCTACAATACATAATTGTTTTCCGGTAGATCGTACGACTTGACGAAAGATAGTGGATGGAATGAAAGCATTAGATAGCCTGCAACGCTGATACATCAGCCTACTCCAGTTTATCATGTTTATAGTATTACAAAATGATCTTAGAGGATTTAAATACCTCATCGGACAGTTCAGTAAAGTATTGATGGAGGTGCAAACGACATCGGCGTAAGAAGAATTATTGCAGTTGAGTTTAAATTTGAAATAAAAATCTGACATTGTTTCACATGAATTAAGGCAGTTGATTCCTTTGTTGTATTGATCTGATAGGAAAGTCATTAATTCTGAGTGTTGTTGAGAATTAAATCTATTTTTAAACAAGTTGTTTTCAGTTATAAAGTAGTGAGGAAGAATTTCATATGCAACACAATAAATGAGACGTTTAAAGCAATGAGAAAAACATAAAAGTATATTATCTGGACGCCATTCAGATACTGGCATTTCTTCTGAAACCCAAAACATTATCGTTTTCAGAAAATATGAACATAATAATCCTTTGAACTGGATGCGTTTTTCGATGTTTTCTTTCAAAAGAATTTTAAGCAATGCATAACAAATTAACTGTGCATGTGAAAAGGAGTATATTAGGTGTTTTTCTGCGACTGAAAATGAAATTCGCCACTCAAGCATTTCATTTGGAGAGTTCTTACATCCAATGGGTACAAATAACACGCCGTAACTTGTTATCCGTGAAATAATTTCGGCTGACGGCCACTGACGACTTCTTGCTACCCATGGTTGAGCTTGTTCTATCCATTCCACACATCTTAAACAGACAGCAAGATCAAACCTATCCGATATGTCAGAAATGCAAGGACCATGAATTTTCATATGTAATGTAACGTTAGTAAACATAAATTTACACACTACATTCAATAGTTTTAGGAAATATGTTTTAAAATTATCGCTGGATAGATACAAATTTCGTCCTTGCGATATACACAAATTACGAACATCATCATCTATTGAATAGGAATAGAAATATAGTCGAGTAAAACCGGGCTTAGTATCTTCTGTATCCATGACGAAAGTATTAGGTATGAAAAGTTTATCTTTAATTCGTTTTTGACTTATATGTATGTAATTGTGGACGAACATTATGTCTATATCACTAGATGACATCTGTAAACCCTCGGCCCGACTTCCACTACTAATAATTGTTCCAAGTTTACTTTCATAATAATAATCCCATGATGCAAAGTAAAGGCGTCGTATTCTGACTTCATCTTCCGTTCCTATGCACTCACACATGTAATTGTAAAGTCGTCTTGATAGATCTTTATTGTATGTGCTATTCAAATCTTTAAAAAATAGCAAAATAAATTCGAGAACCAATACTTTAATTAGAAAACAGACAAACACAATAAATAAAGGAATAAAATAAATAAAAATAATTTTTAGACGTAGACTACAGAAAATAATTAGTTTTGTTCGGAACTGCAGGTCTGGACCAATTTGGATTTGCTGCAGTGATCGTATCATAAGGTGAATGATGCAAAAGTACACTTTACTGACATAATTACAAGTAAATGTGTAAAATTTGTGATGACTGATTCTTCATACGTTCCAATGAAGATGTACATGATGGGTAATGACCAAATAAGATTGAAATACCCACGCAACGGGCTCAATGGAGGGATGCTGGAGCAATGTTTATGACCATCATATTTAAATGTAATTTTCTTGTTCTCCAGAAAATATTATGACTGTATTAAATACACTTTTATTTCAAAGCTGTGATTTACGTGATAAATTTGCATCATACAACACTTTCAATGCTTCACCGAATGAGTAGCAATATGGAGCATTGAATCACAAAATAGAAACGTGTGTTATAATCTAAATACAACAAATCCTAATAGGATTTTATAAAATCTGTTTCATCTAGCACGACGGAACATAAAAGTCCATTTGTACCAATTTTGAAAATTAAGATGTTTTTAGTGCAATAAATAAAATCCTTGAAGTATATACTCAAATAAACGCAATTACTACTGCGACTAAACATCGAACTTTTTGTAAAGCGCTCAGTTACATGTGACATTATATTTATGTGACGGGTACAGTCGAAATAGTTGGAAATGCTTACTCTGCTAGATAACCTTATGTCACCCCCAGTTTTTATCTAGCACGACAGAACACAAAAGCCCATTTGTAGCAATTTTGAATGTTAAGATTCTTTTATTGCAATAATTGAAATCCTTAAAGAATATACACAATAATTATTCCAAATGAAGGCAAAAATGATTTTTTCGCAAGTAAACGCAAAAAATATATTCTGAATAAACGTAATGTTTTGCGAATAAACGAAATAAATACCACGAATAAACATTGAATATTTTTGAAAGCACTCAGTTACATGTGACATTATATTTATAATACATCTATCATGTCAGTGTATAGTAGTATTCGTATGGAATTGTTCAGATATGAAGCACATACAAGAACGTCTGAGAAACTATGCACACACATGCCGCTGAAAACATACAAAATAAAATAACGATAGTTGAACAAAGAAATACACACAATACAAAAGAGTTTAGTTGCGTTTTAGTAAGTACATGTAACTGGGTACATTCCAATATATCCGAAGTAAGCGGGACCAAGAAAAACAGAAATATAATCGTTGACATAATAAAAAAAAATGTAATCTAGAAACAAGATGTATTTAAAAAAATAAATACTGTAAATTCAGAAATTATTGCGATGTTTTTATTAATGCGAATATGATGCGACACCACGTTCGTCTCAATAATAAAAACTCGCATTTCTGTTTTTGGTAGAAAAATTCTATTATAACATGGACTTGAATCTCATTAATATAACTCGCATTTTAAAGGGTCTTCAGGGATTCGCAATAATAAATACATGCATTAATTTACAGTACATTCATGCAAATAGAAACAGTATGAGTAAAATTTTGTCTAAGATGTCCTTCTATAAAGGGTTTCTATTCAGCATGTATCAGCAAATACATTGTGTTGAATAAAATAATGCATATATTCGAAA
Organism: Lithophaga nigra; assembly: GCA_028566555.1. NCBI lineage: Eukaryota > Metazoa > Mollusca > Bivalvia > Mytilida > Mytilidae > Lithophaga > Lithophaga nigra. The sequence continues at coordinate 9,220 of JAOXYJ010072102.1, forward strand.
AAAAATTGTGTTTATTCACTATAGTTTATGCGTTTCGTCGGAAAAAATTACATTAAATGCCATAATTTTGCGTTTATTCACAAAACCATTGCGTTTATTCCTAAATAATTGTGTTTATTCGCAACAAAAAATACCTTCACATTTACAGTTGGCACCAATGGGCTTCCGCATGAGAAAGATTTAGGATAGGAGATGATTGTCATTTCGCTCAACATACAAAAAGCTTTATTCAATAAAAGACTGATTCTTACTATACATCGTTCAAGTTTATGTGTCAACTTTCTGACAAAAACTATGATCATAAAAACAGTCACTGAAGTTTTATGTAATATGTTTTTTGTTTGTTTGTTTGTTTGTTTAGATGGGTATGTTCGGAACAATATGACTGTAAATGTTTTGCATGACTATACTTTAGTTTAAAGTATCTCACAGCTACATATACCCATTTCTTAATAATTCCGGGTATTGTGGCATCCCTTTATTTTCTACAAAATAATCGCATTCCCCTTATGTCAATAAGTTACTCCAGATCCTTACCTCGTATAGGAGGCATTTTCCAGTACTGCCAACTGCAAAAAATAAACAAGTCATTGTCTTTACTTTCCATAATACCAATATTGTTGCGTACGAAGCGTATAAATAAATAAATGGATACGACTATACTCAACAACACAAACAACGCACCACTTATTTCTGATGGTTGTATTCTTACAGTTTGCTATAGCTATCTCAGTTTGGTAGTTTATGTGAATATTTTCAGCACTGATTGGTACTTTATCAACTTTTCCTGACAAAAGATTCGATTTTAAAGTGACAATTACGTTTTCCAGCTGAAGTGTCGAAATAAAAATCTGGGTTAAACCGTTTTCGTAATGGATCATGAGAAAAATTGTAATACATAATTTGAAAAACGTTGTTGATTTTTGAATCAGAGAAGCAAAATGTAACAATAATTATGCCACTTTTCATTTTTTGGCGAAAAATCTGGAATTTTGAGAATTAAAGAAAACAAAATTTAATGCGATAATTTTCAAAACATTTCATCTTGTTTGTGATGTCAATAAATTTGTACCTTATCTTTTTAACTACCAATTGCAGTTTATTTCAATGGATAGTTAAAAAGATAAGGCAATCTGAATGTTAAATTCAAAAGAAATTAACGGAGGTGGTGCATTTCTTTTTGTTGTTGAGTATATGTTATAGTTCAAACAGGTACTAACGAAACGTTCAACTATATATCCTCAAGATTTAAACAATTATTGATTGTATTACTGTCGTGGCTGTCAATTTGACAAATCATTTTTTTTCACACCGCAGAAATAAATACCTTTTTCCATTTAGATTTTACATAAAAGTGCAGAATAATGCTTAAACAATTTGTACCTCAGCTAGGACTTTACTAACAGACGTATACTTGTAACAAAAAACTACTCCTTCAGAGATATGGGGAAGAACGAACGGTTGTTTGTGTTTTCTTTGTCTTCTGTTTATCTTTTTCTTCGTTTTTATCTTGTCCTCTTGTCTTTCTTGTGGTTTTGCGGTTTTTCCGATTATGTGTTTCCAATTTTGCCTTGTCTATGGATTATGCCTTACTGAACTTGCTCCTTCGGTATTCTATTACCGATAATCAACACTCCGCAAGTTCTATGGTCGCCATTAGGGGTTAGCTAACCATTATAATGTAACAGTATCGCAACTTGCTACAGATTTGTTTACGATTTGCTAGATCTAGCATTTCGCCGTCTCTTCTTATCTACCAGATTTTAACTTATTCCTGCCCACGATTTTTTATTGGACAAAAGTTTCTCGCATGACGGGTGATGCGTGCATAGCAGGAGACGCTTACTCTGTCGAAGCATTCGGTTTCCTTACGGAGTTCAAGCGATCACGTCCAATTCGTTTCTCGATATTGTATATTCCTAAGGATTTTATAAGTCTGGAATTTCGGTATCCTATGTTTCCTTGTACTTTAATTGGGTTATTATCAGCATGAAATTATATAAGTCGAGAATTTCTCTCTTTTCTATATAATAAGCACAATTTGTCCTGTTTTTAAAGAAAATACGTAGTAATAGTGCAATATAGCGAGTTTGAAATGAAAAACAATAAAGCTTTTTCTATCCAATGGGGAAAATGCACAATCATATTCATACTGCATCAGATATCACACCTTTAATTTCCCTTGTGAATATATATCTAAATATTTTATCTGCTAAATCGCAGACCTCCAGTAATGTTCCTGCTTACTGGTTAACAGTCTCTGGTCTGTTGGCTGATTGAGAGCGATCTGTTCAACGCTCACTTTAAGTTCATTTGTTAGTTGCATCACGTGGTTTACCTCTTATCAAAGGCTTGAGGTATGTCCGAAGACATATCGCTCACCTGGGTTATAAAATGCTGAAATGTCCATTTTCCCTTGTATTTGTTTCACAAGTAGGGCCATTTTCAAAAAGTTCATAAATCATTTACAAAACTCACATTGTGCGTTTTATACATACTTTAAACCTG
>JAOXYJ010072210.1:0-11727 GCA_028566555.1 Lithophaga nigra
GTGGATGGTACAGTTTGTTTTGGTTTACCAAGTTGGTTGTTGGTGGCTGGTACAGTTTGTTGTGGTTTGCTGAGATGGTTGTTGGTGGATGTTACAGTTTGTTGTGGTTTGCTGAGATGGTTGTTGTTGGATGTTACAGTTTGTTGTGGTTTGCTGAGATGGTTGTTGGTGGATGTTACAGTTTGTTGTGGTTTGCTGAGATGGTTGTTGGTGGATGTTGCAGTTTGTTGTGGTTTGCTGAGATGGTTGTTGGTGGATGGTGCAGTTTGGTGTGGTTTGCCAAGTTGGTTGTCGGTGGATGGTACAGTTTGGTGTGGTTTGCTGAGTTGGTTGTTGGTGGATGGTACAGTTTAATGCGGTTTGACGAGTTGGTTGTTGATGAATGGTGTAGTTAATCGTGGTTTGTTGAGTTGGTTGTTGGCGGATGGTACAGTTTGTTGTGGTTTGCTAAGTTGGTTTTGGTAGATTTAACAGTCTATAATAATTTGCTGAGATGATTGTAGGTGGATGGTACAGTTTGTTGTTGTTTACTAAGTTGGTTGTTGGTGGATGTTGCAGTTTGTTGTAGTTTGCTGAGTTGGTTGTTGGTGGATGGGACAGTTTGTTGTGGTTTGCTAAGTTGGTTGTTGTGGGATGGTACAGTTTGTTGTGGTTTGTTGAGTCGGTTGTTGGTGGATGGTACAGGTTGTTGTGGTTTGTTGAGTTGGTTGTTGGTGGATGGTACAGTTTGTTGTGGTTGTCGAGTTGGCTGCTGGTGGATGGTACAGTTTGTTGTGGTTGTCGAGTTGGCTGCTGGTGGATAGTACAGTTTGCTGTAGTTTGCCAAATTGGTTGTTGGTGGGTGGTACAGTTTGTTGTGGTTTGTTGAGTTGGTTGTTGGTGGATGGTACATTTTGTTGTGGTTTGCCAAGTTGGATGTTGGTGGATAATACATTTTTTTTGGTGTGGTTTGCTGAGTTGGTTTTTGGTGGAAGGTGCAGTTTGTTGCAGTTTGCCAAGTTGACTGTTGATGGTCGGTAGTTTGCTGAGGTTTCCTGTATTCTTAACCATCTTTTTATCCTTTTAGAAAATAATAATTACCACTAAGTAAAACTCTAAATTTATCAGCAGACACTGTAAAGGTGACAGGCTTCACATTGTCAGTGTTTGGGTCTCTGACCTTTAACCTCAACTGCACACAGGGTTCATCAATATTCTTTAAATGACTAGAACTCAGTATGTAATCCACTCGCCATTCTACAGAATCTAACTGGGATACTGAAAAAAGAGGAATTTTAAGTCAAGTTTAATCAAACTGAGAATGTAATAAAAGCACTGATAGTCCTGATGTTAAGATTTGTTTGTTTTGCTTCAAGTCTCGTATATTTGGTTGGCTGGTTGGTTGTTGGGGGTTTATCGTCACTTTCAGCAATTTTCAGCTATCTAGTGACTACCAGACTTACTGGGGGAGGAAAGCCCAGACAGCTAACCAGCTGACCCAGTGAAACCCCAAACCTTGGGTAGGTGTATGGTAACCTAAACACATGAAAACCCAGCAGGTATATGCTGTTAAAATACCATGTAGGATTCAGTCTTGGGACAGAATTATTCAGATACTACATGTATTATCTGACAGTAATCTACTCAACTGCACCAAAATTATCACATTTGTCAGGAAAAGGAGGAATCTTGTGTCATGAGATGCCAAGTTCCTGCACCTTTGTACGTCTGCATAGGATCAACTTCCCAACAATTAATCCCTTTTCCTCAGTTGACTCATAACAACATAACAACAAGCCTAATATCACTAGTATGTTCAAGTCCTGCTCACCCAGCTTCATATGTTAAGGTTCCCAGACACCTACCCAAGATTGGGGGTTTCACTGGATTTACTGGGGGTTTCACTGGATTTACTGGGGGTTTCACTGGGTTGACTGGGGTTTCACTGAGTTGACTATGGGGTTTCACTGGGTTGACTAGGGGTTTCACTATCTGTAAGTCTGATATTGCTGAAAATCACTAAAAGTGACAATAAACCTCAGTAATCCACCCATCCTCACCAACCAGCTCTTCTTTTTCTTAGCTTCTTATCTAATTAAAATAGTGCTGAAATTGCATTGGCAGATCCTGGGGTTCAAACTCTTTATTTTTATCAGCAGTAAGTTAAAATTAATTATATTTTAGTGATTTATTTCAGGCCAAATTAAACTGTTCTACAATCTAACTTGCCTACATTTGAAATTGATACTCCGAGTTTCCCTATTTTCCTTCGTTACCAACCTTATTTGTTTTTTATTACACATTATGTATTTAGATGTATTATTGTCTTTTCTCCAATTTTTACACAGTTTGCATATGAATGACATGATCATTCATTCCTTTGACATGTGTAACTTCAATGTAATCTACTGTCATGACTCCATGTACATGTATATAAGCTGCGATGTACATATATAGAAGCTGCATATGTTACAAGGCAGGAAAACTGGATTGTTTTGAGGGTTGGATTGGGTTGTTGGGCATTTATTGTTACTTTCAGTAGCCTTTCAACTATATTGTAACCACCAGACTTTGCCTGGTCAGTCAGCTGACCAAGTGAAACCCTCATCTTTAGGCAGTTGTTTTGCAGCCTTTACACATGAAGCTGGGCGAGCAGGACTCGAACCTGCAACAGCAATATTAGGCTTGTGGTTATGAGTCAGTAACTTTAACCAGTTGGCACACCAAGGCCCCTTGATTCTTTACAGAATTTCCAAAAGAAAAGATTGGACTTTCACGACTATATAAGGTACTGAACAGAACCTGTTTAAACCTATGTTCTAGAAAATTATCTTGGTTAACCTAATAACATTTGATAGCTACGTATTCATTTAAGCATTAAATATTAGATGATTATGTCATACACATTAGTGCAAGAAAGTAACATCTGATACAGGTGGATGAGAACTTTCTGCACTTGTGCAACAAAAATTTTATATTAAATGTTGCATCGATTTTCTTCAGGAAATCATTTTCATTTATACACATTACCCTAAATTTTTTGGACTTGTAGAACTCTAATTGTTTGTCAATTTGTCACGTTCACGTATGTTGCTGGTTAGATGCCATACACATGTAGATCCAATAATTCTCAAGTCTTCCAAATTTGACATACCTGACCACCAAATGTCATTTCTGTTAAGTTGCTGTTCAATCAGCCATGTGGTTATAGACAAAGACGTTTAGAATATCAGACACTGAGAAACAAGAATTTCTCTGGTGGGCACGTTGGAAGTCTGATCAGAATGAAATAGAGAAAATTTGTAGATAACATCCAATTCACTATTTATACAAAGTGTTAATTCATTTGGCCTATGTAATTTGAAAGAAGAAAATTTAAAAAATTTCAGCCGATCTGAAATAATAATTGCTCTTGACAGCCATGTTGGTGTCTGATCTGCTTACAAAAAGGAAAACTCATGTCATTTCTAAAGAGCAGTTAATTTTGTCTTGTAGTTTCAGGAGAGTTTCTCTGATCTGCATGAACTGAAGAATTTCTGCAGGACATCCCCTACATCATTCCTATTATGCATCAATTTGCTTGGACTTGTATTGATTATAAAAGTACAATTTATTTGGACTTGTAGTTTCTGAGGAGAAGATTCATCATATTTAAACAAGAAATGAGTATGGTGGCCATGTTGGAAATCGGGTCAGCATGAAATGAAAAAACTTTTTGGAAGACTGACCATAAAATCATTCCTGCAAAGTTTCAGTTAGCCCTGTGGTTTCTTGGGGAGAAAATTAAACATGTGAAAAGTTAACTGACACATGAAGGATGCCAAGTGATGGTAATAGCTCACATGGTGTTTCATACCACGTGAGCTCATAATAATAATAATAATCATCAAGGAAAATGGCCAAAAATTATGGATGATCCCCAATATACTTAAGTACCTACAAGAAATTCCATGCACTTTTAAAGTCAAATTGAAAGTTCTTTGTAATTTATTACATGGGTGAATCTAAAGTTTCTCAAAATTCCATGTCAGTGTTGAAGCCCTGTATAATTTAGTACATAGGGAAGTGCCTGCATCTTTGTCTTCACTAAGGAATAAAGCCTTTTTAGCTCACCTGGTCCAACGGACCACGTTAATTATTGCAACCACTTGGAATCCGTTGTCATCCATCATCAGTTGTCCATTTATTGTTAATTTTTCACATTTCAATCTTCATCTGTGAAACTACGGGGCCAATTGAAACCGAACTTTGGATGGATGGTCCATGGAAGGTCCCCTATTTGAATTTTACCTGGAAGCTCCACTGTCCATCCAAGGTGGCTGCAATGGCCTCTGATTGGTTGAAAAATGGGTATATATTTAAAAGATCTTCTTCAAAACCACTTGGCCAAATGGAAGTGATCTTGGTACATATCGTCTTGTATCTGACAAGTTGGTCTGATATCCAAGATGACTGCTACGAGGCGGGGCATAGTTTAACATTGGACCCTATAGGAAAAGCACTGAAAGATCTTTTTGTTAGAAACAGCTGAGACAATTTAACTATAAATATTCATGAATGATCACTGAATGGTCCTTTACCAAACTGATGTTTTTCATGTTGATCGGAATTCTAAGATGGCCGCCATTGAGCCACATAGTTTAACACTGGACTCTATGGGAAATGATTTTAAAGAGCTTTTTCTTTGAAACATGAAAGACAATTAAATGAGAATTTTAATGAATGATCACTGTATGGTCCTTTTCCAGGATGTGTTTTTCATGTTGATCAGAATTCCAAGATGGATACCACCAAGCCATGTAGTTTAACACTGGACCTTATGAGGAAACGAACTTAAAGATCTTTTTCTTTGAAACATGAAAGACAGTTAAACCAGAACTGTTCATGAATGATCACTTGATTGACCTTTATCCAGATGCTGCTTTTCGTGGCGATCAGAATTCCAAGATGGCTGCCACGAAGACACGTAATTGAACATTGGACCCTATGGGAAACGATCTTAAAGATCTTTTTCTTTGAAACATGAAAGACAATTAAACCAGAACTGTTCACTGGATGGTCCTTTACCGAGTTGGTATTTTTTATGCCAATTAGAATTCCAAGAAGGCCACCGACCCACATAGTTTAACCTTATGGTAAATGATCTTAAAGATTTTATTCTTTGAAGTGTGAAAGGCAATTAAAGCAAACTGTTTATGAATGATCACGTGATGGTTAGATAGAGTTTTTCATGAGGATTGGAATTTCAAGATTGTCACCACCAGGCCAGGTAATTTAATACTGGATCCTACAGATGAGCCTCTTGTTTTAAGTTTATAGAGAAGCTTATTGATAATGTCATCATACATGCAACGTCGCCTGCATCTTCAAGGAGTCTCCCTCATTTGACTAAACAATTCAAACTCCTGCCAGGAGATCAAAATCTCCCTGATTCAGAATTTTCTCATTTGAAATTTTCTGTGTGCAAAAGTACACAGTATAGTTTTTCTTCATCTTATTGAAAAAACTAGCCTATACTTACTGTTTGTGACAAATATTGTGATCATTTCAAAAACAAGAAGTTACCTACAACTAATCTAAACCTTAGATCCATATACAAAAGCAAGAAATTAATCAGGATTTACTTTCAACAATGCCACTATAAAATGCATATGATGGCACACAAACTGTCTCCTGCATAAGATGCCAAATATCCTGCATCTTCAAGGTAAATCTCCCTGAACTTCCCTTCAACCTTATCACATGTATGTGTCATTGTTCTGGGATCAACAACACAATGTAAAACAAAATGTGAACATATAGAGTGCAATGACATTTTTCACTATTTATCTTATTCTGACTTTATTAAATTATTTTCTGCATCTGAGATATAATAAAGATATGTTTAAACATTCAACATTATATAGAATTGCACTCAATTCACAGGTAAAGAACCTGTCTCCATTTAAATGTTTTCAAAAGCTGAAATCATATACAAGACATGTAGCGTAATGATAACATTTTACTAGATAGAACTCTAAACAGGCATGCAATATAAATTCTTGTACCGTATAAGTGTTTATTTCTATGGTAACCTAATTTTCACTTTTTTTCACAATATCTTGTGTGCAAAAATAAGGTTCATGCAAAGTAACATGCATTCAAAGTTTATTACACAAAAGAGCAATTTCTTAATTTTCTTACCATGTGAATAAATATGTCCCATTTTTAAACATTTCTGCAAAATTTTGGTCCCCCAAAAATAACCACTTTACAGGTTTTTTTTTATGTCTACTATATTACCTACAATGCAATTGTCATTCTAAATGGTATAAACATGGTGGAAATTAATCAGAATAGCAACTACATGCCAAACAAAATATTCTCAGTAATTACCTCCCCTGTTAATGGTTCTGTTATGTTAAGTACAGATGAAGTCAGTTTTCCTTTGATCTTGAACTTTGGCACACTACCTTTCTGTAACAAAGAAAATACCATATCAAATACATACATCACATGCATTACAAGCAATACTGCCATTCAGTTTTCAAAAAGTGACCAGCAACTGCAAATTCAATCAACTAAAAATACATTACTATTTATGTTAACTTTTATTTTATTCTGATAACTACAAAGTTGACTGATAGAACACTATAATCTTAGTAGGAAGAAAGATAGTGAAGTGATTCTGCTCATGCTTAAGTACCTATAAACCAAGCTAATATCCTAAAAGATTTATTTTCATGGCTTTAAATTTTTGTTATTTTTACGGTAGAAAAATTTTATATAGATATTTTCATATGTTTCTGATTACAGGATTCATATTTAATAAATACCACAGTTTGCAAAGGGAAATTAATGTGACTTTGCTTTTCTCTCACAATTTAACATTAATAAACACAAATCCATGCAGTATTATCATACATGTATATGTTCATTACAACTTGTGCCAGTATTCTGGTAATTCAACCTACCAAACCTAACGATGAGCATGCCATGCATTCCTACAAGTCATGCAGCTGTTAACTTCACTTACATTAATTTTGTTGCACATGTCATGTAAGCAATTACTGATGTCTATTTCAAGTTTAACTCTGCATACCATTAAAACTGAAGTTTACTGTATTCACAGAAAAATTCTCATTCAAGGACATTTGAATGGGAAACAAGTGAGTTTTTACTAGGTTATGAAGGGAAGATAATTCTGCAAGAGGAGACTATAAGATTTTATTATACAGTTCTATCTTTCCTACAAAACACTATGTTAATTACAATATTTTTAAATCTCTGCCTGATCATATATGTACTAATTCACGAGGCATACCTAGATGCAATGCCAATAAACCAAAGATTTTTAAGAAATTATGAAATTGCCTACATTATCAAATTTAAACAAAATGCAAAATTTGTTTGACAGCATGGCCACTCAGAAATGTGCTGACCACTAGTGTCTGTTCTGAGCACTATGGCTTTCCAATGGCTTTAAACACTGCTTAATATACCAAATTCCTATATGCAAGACACTTTATTATTCTTTTAAAGAAATCAACATTTCCTCTACTTTCAGAATGCTGTCATCCACATTTTGCAAACAAACCATTTTTCAATATGATAGGACTACTTAATGTTATTTTGTATCTATTCAGATCCACAGTCACATCTGGTAATCTATATAAACAAGATCATAGCAAACTCCCTCATCAGTCTTATCTCCCCTTGACTGACCTAGTTCTATGAAATAACTTGTTCAAGTTTCTAACTAAAAACATTTTTTACCAAAACTTATCACTTCTTTTCCTTTGTTTCTTTGAGCTCTCGGTGGCTGACTGGTTAAGGTTTCTAACCACAAATCTTCCCAATCATGGCTTCAAGTCTTGCTCACCCTGCTTCAAATGTTAAGATCTCCAGACACCTATCTGAGTTAGGGGGTTTCACTGGAAAACTGTCTGTTCACCCTCCAGTTTGTCTGGTTGTCACACTTTAGCTGAAAAATTGCTGAAAGTGATGATAAACCCCCAAAACCAACCTGTCGTTTTTTTCTTTGATCATTTAGGAATAACGCAGTGAAAGAAGTAGCATGTAAATTTGATACACTGAAATATGATAAAAACTATACCTCTTTGACATTGGTTAAAGTTTCAGGAGATATCGTAAATGGAATAGATTTCTGCTTGTTTTTGTCATCTTTATTCTGAAAGATAAAATTTCTGTTGGTAAAAAACATAAAAGAACATCACTAAAATCGGCATACGATGAAAGATGTAGAAAATTTATATACATTTAAATAACACATATACAGGTAGAGAAATAGAGCAATATCCAATGTTTCTTAACAAACAACTAGAAGTTGTAGCTAACAATAAAATAGAATCTGCCCTAACTAGACCAATACACAGATACTATCATTTTCAAAGCAAAACTAATTCACAAGAACAAGTTTCTTGTTCTTAAAATTCATCTGTGGATCTTTTTCCCTCACAATTTTTGAAGGATTCAGAACTTCAGAGGTATGGAAATACTATAAGTACATAAATATTCAATTCATACTGTCTTGAAAAATTACTTTATATAATGGCTTTTTCATAATCATCTGACATCTCATAACTTAATTCAAACCTTGCTAGAAATAAAAGATTTATGCTGACCTTGACTGGATCTGGGTAAATACATGTAATTTACACTACTGATACACAATATGAGAGTAAACATGACAAAGGGAGACAACTCTTTTGCTGACATTATGTTTTAGCTTAGAATGTTGCAATAGTTTTTATCGATGTGAAAAATTTTAAATATACTGGTAAATATATTCATAGTTTAAACAACAGAAATAGGTGATACTGTAGAAATTTTACATATTTTTATATTTAAGTCCAGATTTTAATACTAGAAATGTCCCAGTTAAATCTTAAATTATACAAGAGATGAATATCCATTGGAAAAAAGTTGAACTTCACCAATTTTTGTATTTTTATGCAAAATTAAGTAGGAGTAACTTTCCTACCAAAACTTATTGGAGAAATCCAGCTTAATATTAGCAAAAAGCCATTATTTTAAGTGATGGTGGATTGCTTGTGACTAATATATTTTTTCTGTGATAGTGATGTTTTCTAGTATGCAACATCCAATCTGACACTGCCAATTTAAGTAAATGACACAGTTCCATTGACCAAGTGGTTTCTGACAGGAAGATTGTCAAAATTTCTGCCAATAAGAATACATTATTTGCCCTGGCAGCCATGTTGAATTTTTGACTGGCACCAAAAGTATAAACTCTGTAGAGGACCATCCAAGAAACATTCCTTCCAAGTTTGCCTCCAATCTGCAAAGTAGTTTCACAGGAGAAGATTGAAATGTAAAAAGCTAACGACAGACGATGACAGATGCCAAATGATGGCAGGTCAGGTAAGCGACAGACGCCAAGTGATGGCAGGTCAGGTGAGCTAAAAATTTAACAGAAATTGAATACTGTGTAAATTTGGCATTTCACTCAGAAGCTTTATAGCCTTCATACTTTATTCAGTTTAGTCATAAACCATACTTAAAGTTCTTTGAACATTATTCAGTTAGTGAGTGATGTAGCCAAATTTACACAATCCTATAATACATGGATTTACTGAGTGTATAAACGTGATAAAAATATATAATACAAATTCTGCTTCTAGAAGTTCATTATATCATACGACTAGTAACCTAACTAACTCAATTCTATTTCTGTAAGTTCTCTGCTTAATATTAGTTTATTGTTGCTATAGTAAATTCTGTTTTTATGTACCTCATTGGCTGACTGGTCTAAGAGAATCACTAACATGTCAAAAGTTGTGTTTAAGTCTTGCTCATGGTGAGGCATGCTAGACTCAAACCTTAATTGACAAAGGTTGCCAGTTTTCCTGCCCAGGGTTTGGGATTCTAATTAATGCCCCATCTTTCTCCCATAACTGGATGTCAAAATATAGCTGAAAAAATACTGAAAATGGTTTTAAAGCCCATTCATTCAATCAATCAATCAATATCTATTTTTAGATGTTCTATATTTAGTGTCACTTACTGATGTTTTGTTTTCCACAATGAATTCTATCTGTTTCTGTAAGTCTTTACTCAGCAGTGATCTCTTGATATCCACTTTTATAGAATACTGAAATAAAATATTTGTTTATTGATGATTTGGATAAATTTCCTTTGATCTCACATCAACTTACTGTTACATTTTGTATTGCCAAATATAAACAAACATACTTAAATGTCAGGCCAGTGTGTCATTGGTACATATAAGCATAAGGAAAGACACGTTCAAGAATTTGCAGATTACATCTCCTAATGTAAACCTTAATAGTTTTGTGACTTATTTTTCAAAATATTTAGTTGATCTACTTTTATTTGGAAATCAAAAAATTACAATTGAGGAAAATGAAAATGTTATAGATTAAAACTAATAGGTTCTAATGCTAAAACATGTCATTTGTAAGCTTGTTTATATTCTTCTATTTATTGTCTTTATTTTGTTTATCATTTATCATGTATGGGATTTTGTAAATGTTTTGCATGTAACTGTTGAGGAGAGCTACTCATAGCCTTTGGGCTGTTAGCAATTATCTGTAAATAAATAAAGCATTAAATTAAATTGGTACACATTTTTATATCTACACATTTATCCTCAATGAATAATAATGGATGTCAGACCCTCCAGTTATATCATACTTTATCAGCTGTTCAAAGTTTTCTATGATATTCTGTAAATCTAGAAAGTAAATTATTTTTTGGTATAAAATTAAGAAGGTAAGAGATATTTTTATTTAAGCAAACAGTAAGAAAGAAAGCAAACTGGGCCACATACTGAACTGCTGAATATATCACACTGATGCAGAAGTCTCTGATATCTATATCACCATATTTAACATACCTGTACATTAATGAATACACCATGATAAGTTTCATACAGTGTTTTATTTCCTTTTGGTTTAAGTGGAACTTCAAATGGTATTTCAGTCTTTCCAGCTGGTAATTTCCCTGGTTTGGCTATTTCTAATGAATAATTTATCAGATGAATGGGCTGTGGATGATAAAAAAGATGATTATAGCATACAAAATCCAATATGGAATATTGTAATACAACAGCAGTCTGAATGAACATTGGTTTATGTCAAATTGATATGTATAATTATACATGTACCTTTTCTGAAGGGCACTAGCAAGTTCAAATACAGAACATCTACATCATATTTTCACCCAAACACAAGCAAAATAAGAAATTAAAATATGACTAAATTTCAGTGTTACTGGGAAGATTGTCTGAGCAATGTAGACCACTGTTTTTAACAAACTTAGATTGCAATCCAGATGGCCTTTCATTCAAAGGATACTTTTAAATGCAGGTAATACAGAACAGACAGAGACATACAGTGATAAATCAGTGGTACCACTCTGCTCAGTGAAAGCTGTATGTTTTCAAAAAAGAATTATGTTTTGGCTCAACTTTTTACGTAAACTCATTTTGTGTGATATGAGCAACGTAAATAAACTAAAGGATTCAACATACATACGATAATGCTTTCATAATTATTCTGCATGATCAGAGTGGTATCAATATCACAGTTATTCATCGCTGTTTTGTCTCTGGCTGTTCTGTATATTTCACATGCATTGCCATTGGAATCACATGAAGTTAGATGATTCCAAAAAAAAAACTAGAGGATCACCTGAGCCTGTATCGCTCACCTGGTTCTAAACTGACCAACTCTAAGAAGACCTTCAAGTGCATTTTCCATAGGG
>JAOXYJ010072428.1:0-11726 GCA_028566555.1 Lithophaga nigra
TTTACGAAGTAAGATTTCTCATGACCTAAGACGAGATATTTGTATCTGCGTCTACCATTCTTGTTGAAAAAACATTGAGGTCGAGTATATTTTATCCAGAGTACTGATTAAATACTGTTTATCAGGAACTTAATTAAAATATATCATACAACTACAGTTCTCACTTGTTCGATGACCTTAATTATCAATTATCTAGGTTTCAAATATATCAGGCCTATAATTGTTTATGTCAATAAATGGTTATACTTTGTATGACAGGAATTCATACCATGCAAATTTCTTACCGAAAACTCACATTAAAAGTAGAAGAGGTGGTCTGTAATAGGCACTAAGGTGACTTTTTGTCTCTAACTAAACTAAAGTTTTAAATAACTGTGTTTGTCATAAATCTTAGAACACAGGAGTACCTGTGTCAATTGTCAAGCACAAATCTAAATCTAAAACTGGCTTGTTCTTTGTATATTACATTTGAACTGAGGGAGAAAAATGTAGTGCCTAAATAAATTTGTTGCTCCACCCTGTTGTCCGAAACTGTTGTGATACATCCGATAATTCAATTGTTGTTGTTTGAAAGACGTTATGTATCCAAAGATTTTCGAAATGCATATATATATAATCTATGTAGCCGAAGAGATTTCCCCTTTCTGAGACTTTTTAACTTGCTGCAGAGGTCTTTTTTCACAATTTCTCTGGGTTCGCTAAATTGTGAAAAATTGAATCCCACTACCAGCTCCAAGTTATTCATAAATATGCGAGTTAATACCGGTCATTTTGAGGGGTCTGCCATATTTCAAGCAAACTTCTTGTTCAAGTGAGAGCTGATAATTTCACTTTTGTAAGCAGTGCTGGGAAAATGGTAATATGAGCAAGCAGTGCGTGGAAAATGTAATATGAGCAAATCATTCTTCTCATTAGTTGTGCTTATGCCAGTCGGGGAAACACTAAATTGTGGCTTACTACTAATCGCAATGGTAAGGTCATTAAGTTTTCTGTAATACAATTTTGAAAATCTTTATATCTGAAATGTTAATCGATTATTTCGAAATTATGTAACAATACCTTTGAAACACTTAAATTTTCCTTCCTTTTGTATTTTAGATATGGTGTCTGTTTGACGAGGTTTTATTCCTACTTACACGATTCATTTGATTTATTTGTGCATTTCCAACAAAATGAGATTTTTTCATGAGTTGATATTTTTCAGGTTTAGCAGCAATATGCAAGTGTATCATAGGAATGCAGGATAAAATGATGCCATCAAACCTTCATTTCAATGAGCCAAACCCTGAAGTTCAAGGACTAATCGACGGAAGATTGCACGTCATTACAGAAAGAACTCCGTTACATGGCGGTCTTGTAGCAGTTAACTCTTTCGGCTTTGGAGGTACAAATGTACACTTACTACTTAAACCAAAAACTGAAGATGGCATCCCAACTTGTAATTATTCCAAAAGGCTGTTCGTATATTCATCACATACAGAAGATGGTCTTAATAAAGTTCTTACTACAATAGAGAAGATCCCAGGAAATATGAATTTGCAGACATTACTGAGTGAATCTGCAAATTTAAATCATGGATACCGTGGATACACTCTGTTAAATGCTGACAGCTGTCATCGTGAAATTCAGGTATATATTTTGTATTTGCTGGTTTAGTTTCTCAAACATTGCGGGATACAGTTATACTAATAGCTAGGCGGCGGTCACAGTCTAATTTTGTTTCAGAACTTTAAACATAGAAACCTAAAGTATTACTTGACTGATCGAAATGAACTCCCGGCATTTAATTTTTACAAAGAAAATACATTTCAAACGGTATTTCATCTTATTATTCTGCTCATAGTGTGTCGTATTTTACTTTGTCAAATGCCATTTGTTATAAATAAAGGACAGTGAAAGTCCATGTATGTAAATTATTTCGGATGAGACCGATCTAGCTTTTTATTACACCGTATTTAACGATTGATTCTGTGGTCGTATAATTTCAGATGTGCAGCCAGATGAAACCAAAACCTGTTTGGTATGTATTTACTGGCATGGGATGTCAGTGGAATGGTATGGGACAACAAATGATGGCAATACCTAAGTTCAGATCCTCCATTGTTGATTCTGATGCTGTGTTACGTCCATATGGTATACAACTGTACAGTATGCTTACAAATGAATCAGAGCAGGATTATAATGATGTAGTTCTCTCCTTTGTTGGTATTGCAGCCATTCAGGTTTGTATAATGTTGTTTCTTATACATATAGGTCGCTCCTCGTGCATAAAGCCTGAAATAAAGTCAGTAGGTATGTCTGGTTAAGCGTCTTTCGATATATAACAAAATTGAATATGACGTAATGTATAACAAAATTGACTATGATGTTATGAAGAACAGGATATGCTTTTGATAGTTTGAAAATAATTCTTCACTTTTAATCTTATGAGTCATCATACAAAGTTTTGTGGAATAATTGTTAATTTTTTCTTTGTTTTGGTCCATTTTTCTGTTTTTTTTCATTGTTTTGTCTGTTTTTTGGTTGTTTTTTTTTGTTTTTGTTTGTTTTTGATAGTACCATCAGCCCAGTTGCTATTATTTCGGTACTGGCACGAAATTGATACATGTAATTTTTAAATTTACCGTATTTAAATGTATAAAATGTTAGGAAACTAAGGAGTATCTCCCTCGTGCAAAGCTCTATCCTTAGCTGGTTTTTGGCTTTAACTTTTTTGGTTATTTTAGCATTTATTTCTGTCCTACAACCTTTTCGATATTGTTCTGGTTTTCCATATTTTTAGCCCTCGAGCACAACTGAACTATTCGGGACGTTCTCAACCAACGTTTAGACGGTTTTGAAAATATTACCCAGAATGCATCAGATTCTGACACGGTGAATTCTGGGATCTGGAATTGGAATCTTCTTGCTTTTCGTTATGATATTAAGTATTTATAACTATTTCCTATAATTTGATTTAAATTGGTTTCCTTAAAAGTAATGTGTAAGAGTACTTCAGAAGGCTATAACCATACTTTTAAGCGCAAATCCTTACAACGTCCGCTAGTATGCACAACAAAACATATAAACGCTCAAAAAGTAATACAATTTAATTTTACATCATAACAACCAGAGTTGGATTTAAAAATATGAATACCAGGTACCATTTCTATTTATGAAATGATACATGGTATTCATATTTACACTCCACCGATTTTATGTAAATTTCTGAAATAGTTCGTCTGATAGTTACGGCATCCTGAAGAACTGTTGTACACTCAAAATTTGTTGATATATTTTGAACTCTTGTCCCAAACCTTAGTAGATACTTGAAAGATATTAAAATATCGTTAAGTGACTTTATTGTCTCGTTAAAACACGAAAATATTTCTGACAAGACTTATTTCAGATAGCTTTAGTTGACCTACTTGTGGCCATTGGTGTTAATCCAAATGGTATCATCGGTCACTCTGTGGGAGAATTAGGATGTGGATACGCTGATGGATCATTAACAGCCCAGGAGACGATTCTTGCAGCTTACTGGAGAGGAAAATGTATCAGAGAAGCGAAACTTCCACCAGGAGGCATGGCAGCCGTTGGTATGTTTCTATGTACTATGTAGGACTATAGGTAATTTAGATCATTCAGAGAATGCAGTATTGTACACAACTAATCTGTTTCGACTAATTTCAAAAACCTGAACTCTCAACTTGGACTATATAATGATGGATTAGAAAAAAGTAAATGAAAAAAGTAATGTTTTTTTTTGTCTTGTCTATTAATTCGAATGTATAATGTTTTTCATTAATGCATGCTTTATCAGCTAATGTTCGGTTTAGTCAAACTAGTATAGATTATACATGTTCTCTTGTTATTAAAAATGTTGGAAAACAACGTTGAAAATTGAGTATAGGACATCAGGATACGAAAAATTATACGATTAAATGGTATAATAAATTCATAGGACTGTCTTGGGAGAAAGCTAAACAACAGTGCCCTATTGGAGTGGTGCCAGCCTGTCATAACTCTGAAGACACAGTTACAGTGTCCGGAACCGCAACGGATATATCTGAGTTCGTCCAGTATCTTAAAACGAAACAGATTTTTGCAAAAGAGGTCAACACTTCTGGAGTAGCTTTTCATTCAAAGTACATGACAGAACCAGCGTCAAGACTGAAAACAGTCTTGCAAAAGGTAATGGTAATGGTCCAGAAAAGATTTAGGGGGTTCCTTTTTGTTCACCGTTACAAATCTGAAAGTAATAACCGTCACTAAAATTCTCATTGCATTAAACGCTTATTAAATAAATTTAAGTTTATTTATTTAAATTGAAAAGGATGGAATTGTGTGTTTTAAATAGGGCATTGAAAAAATAACATTAAAATTTTACCAAACATTACTAATATGATTTGATTTGCATATGTACGAGTATAAAACATGAACAAGACCACCACAGTATGTAACTGTATTAAATATACTATTATTAGCAGGTTTCTAGCGGGCATATGTCTCTTTTGGTTTCTATTGTTCGTCAAAGTTTTACTTTCGTTGGATTTCCAGTATTCGGTATCGGGCACCATTGATAGAGAGAATAGAGAGATAATTTTATGAAATGCGTATATCATGCATATGGTGCAATAAACTAACTTTGCTATCGCGTTATGCATTTAATGCATATTGACTACATTAAGAAATTACGGTCTTAACATTTCCGAATACGCATAGTAAAAATGGTAAACAGTACTATAAATGTTTAAATATTTCAAATATTAATTATAGGTTATTACACCAAAACAACGAAGCAGGAAATGGATAAGTTCATCAATTCTAGAATCTCAGTGGGATACAGAACTTTCAAAGAATTCCTCGGCTGAGTATCATGCTAACAATCTGCTGAGTCCAGTTTTATTCCAGGAAGCACTACAACATATACCAAAGAATGCTGTCGTTATAGAGATAGGTCCACACTGCTTGCTACAGTCGATTTTAAAAAGATCTTTAGGTTCAGATTGCTCAGTTATTGGATTAATGAAAAAGAACCTTCAAAACAATGTAGAATTCTTCCTAAGCAGTCTTGGAAAGTAAGAATCGCATATGTTAGTAATATTCCTGTTATTATTGTTTATAAACTTGTCCGGATTTTGTCTGCGTCCCTTGATTTATGATTTTTGTAGTTCAACCTTTCGGTTTTCTTACCTTTTCTTGGAAGCAAAATCATCTAATTTTACAGAAATATGCATGAAGTTGCTTTGTATATCGCCTAATGATGTAAAAAAATGACTCGCCGGACACGGTGTAACAACAAATAAGATTTTGGCATGTAGAAACAGGTGTTTTACGGTTATTAGTACAAAATATTCGCGCCTGGATCGTCAAATCCATTTCTTTCGAAGACATTCAAATATTTCATAATCTATCCGTAATATTTACAAATTTTCAAAGAAAATAATGTACATAACATTCTACACAACCTTTATATAAGTCCCTAGTAAAGAATTCTTCTAAATTCAATAGATTTAAGTCTTTATGCTTTAAATATGTTCAAGAACTTATTTATGGTTTAGTCATAGTAACTACTTCATCTACGATTAAGTAAGCTGTATCTTCCCTTTCTGGTTAGAATGTAGAACTATCTCTTCTACAGATTAGCTACTGCTTTCTCAGCAGTATAAGAATTAATTTTATAAATTTAATATCATTTTAGATGTTTTCTTCAAGGTGTGAACATGAACCCACTAAATCTGAGTGAGCCAATTAAATTACCTGTACCTAGAGGAACTGCAATGATTTCTCCTTTGATCACCTGGGATCACTCAACATCATGGAAATTTCCAAAATGGGATGAATTTCTAAGAAATTTGTCCGGAGGCTTTAATTATGAAGTCGATCTGTCAGACAATTCCAGAGACTGTTACTTGATAGGTCATAATATAGATGGACGGATCTTATTTCCAGCGACAGGTTACCTAGTGCTTGCTTGGCGATCATTTTCAAACATTAAAGGACAGACATATGAAGATCTACCTGTCAAATTTGAAGATGTAGTCTTTGGGAGAGCTACAATTCTACAAAGTAGTGGTACTGTTTATTTGTCAATTTTATTCTCATTACCGTTCTCGACCAATATTGTGCGGACCTTGTTTTTGTTAGTTAATTTTGCTAGTTCAATGGACCGTCGCATTTACTATTACACTGCATTTACTAGAAAATTGTCGAACAAGCATCTTCTGTTACAGAAACCAGGTTTTAGGCCGGTGTAATGTATATGCTGAGCTGCTTAATTAATCTGGGTAATGAAGTCCATTAGCAAAAAATCCGTCAACCTTTCATGGTGTTCTTCTAGGTGTGGAAATTGTAAAAAATGAAACAACCATATACAAATAGAGATACCCCACTAAATGCTAATTCAGATGTTAGCCGTAAATTTAATTGCTATTGCTGTGATAAATACGAATATGATATAAACTTCGAAAATATTTTATTAGACTTCAAATAGCTTGTAGAAGTAATCCGACAAACTTAAGTATTCAACTAAATGAAGAATTAATTTATTCTTTTAAATGAAATGTTACCCCGGACAAATTGACTTGCTTATTATATTTTCTTGCATTTACAGATAAAACGACTTTTAATGTGAATGTATCAGAATCAACAGGAGCCTTTGAAATAACAGAGGGAGAATCATTAGTGTGTAAAGGTCGTATAACATCTGAAGTAACACGGATCCTGTCATCAAAGACTGACAACAACGTTCCTTTCATAATATCCTCTGATGATGTATATAAAGAATGTCGTATCCGAGGGTATAACTATGGACCAGATTTCAAGGGAATACTAAACACAACTGTTGAGGGTATTTATTTTCCGAAATGATTGACAGTTCATTTTATTTATATCTTGGCTTAGTAGAAACATTTTTTTTATTATTTCTTTCTATGCAACTGTGAATGAATTCGTATAACTTTTTAGAAAAGCGTTTTGGCATAGCAGTATTTAGTATATTGGTTGTATAATTACTGTTCTTGTGCAAAAGTTTTTTTTTATCTTTTGATAAAGGTGTTGCCCAATCAGTTTAAAAAATTTTGATCCTTTTAAATTGTATAATAGATGATGGATAGGTGGTCAGTGAAGCAATATAATCTCACCTGAATGTCACCAATTGTACAATTTAAATGGATCAAGTCAATTGTCAATGTTTCAAAAACCTTTTGCACAAGGACAGTTAATTGTTACTTCACACCAGCGGTTACATGGGAGACATCATTCTCTGGCATTCTACCGTTTTGATGTCAATGGAATATGTTCATTGCTATCATTAGGTTTTGAGTTAATGTCATTTTACCGCTGTTACTCTACAAATTTGCATATTCACACCACACCTCTAGTACTATTAGAACATTTAGCACCTGTCACAAGATATAAATGCAATATTTATCAATGCTCTCTGCAGGTATTGACACCTTCATTTTGCGAACTTAACATTCTGAGAAACGAATAAGAATTATCTATGAAATCAAACAGAAATGAGTTCATATACGAGAAATGCTTGTAAAATTGTCTATTCTGTAAGGTGGAACATGTACACTGGTAAGAATTTGACATTGCCATTTATCGTCGTGAAACAGCTTGTTACCCTGTTCTGACTTCATTTTTCACAAATCGAGCTTTCGAACTATTAAACAATAATACTTGTATCGAAATGTACATCAGCTAGAAGTAATATGTGTGTGCTTTATCTCTGAAATCTGTTACCTGAAATTAAGAATCTTGAAGGAATGTTGATGGCGTACAAAATACATTTTCATGTAAGCTTAACGACACTCATTACTGTTATCCTGTTATTTCCTTTCTTTTCAGGAAACAAAAATTTTATATTATGTGAACTGTTTTACTACTGATAAAATGGTGGCCAGAGAACATTATAGTTTTCAGTTTTTAACTTCCAGATGGATTAAATATGGTTTCAAAAAGTGATATATCTGATTTACAGGTGACTATGGTGAGCTGTTATGGACTGGAAATTGGGTGACATTTTTAGATGCCATGCTACAGATGTACATTCTCTGTATGTTCGATGACGGCTTAAGGTTACCAATGAGAATAGCATCAATAACCGTAGATCCTCGAGCACATAAAGATAAATTTTATAATTCACCTGATGATCATATGGGTAGGATTGATACTTTTGAATTATTGTGTAATTGATTTCATTGAAAAAGATTTTGTGACTTTCCACAACAGTAAAAATAATCATTTAGTACTGTGTCTTGTCTATGTAAAACAAATAACCGAAATATGTATCATTTTAAGCAAAGATTATAAAGGAATAATATTGACAAAAATCGTTAAATAACTCTAATGTCTTTATTCACCATTAATTAACACTGCTTTCAACAATGTGTCTACTATACCAAAGTTACAGTTTACAGTTTGTATATAAAGGTGCCAACGTGCAGAGATATTACGATAGATAAAGCTGTCAAAAATAATTATGCAAATCTGCACATTTGAACTTACAATAATTTTGTGTACACGAGCACTCTGATTTAAATATTGAATGAATAAATAAATACAACAAAGTACATGACGACCTTTCATCGGTTATTGATTACAGTTTGAACATAATCACAATACGTATATTGACACATTTTCAGGATTACCTTATGAAAGATATTCTTGCGATTAGTAGCATTTTAAATTGAAACTTGAACGGTGAAGGATTGTTTCCCTTTACTTGTGTTCAGTGGATGCAAAATTCATAGTAGGATAATAGTTTGAACTAAAAAAAAAAGGAAAATATTTTGCAAAATGTTCTTTATATTTGAATTGTATAATATATTTTATGTTTTCAGTGCTGCATGCCTCCGTCGACAAAAACTTAGGACGATGTCTATCTGGAGGTGCTGAAATATTCGGCATTGTTACAAATGTAGCTCCAAGAAACCACCAGAGCGAAAATTTAGTAATACAGAAGTATTGCTTTGTTCCAAATATTTCAACTGTTGAATGTCCTGATGACCTTGTGAAGGATGTAGATTTTTGTTTAGCATTTTGTATAACAGAGTTGGAATCACTTTCTAAAACAACAAGTACAAGTTATGATGCAAATCATATTAAGTGTTTTCTCGACCATGTAAACACCAATTGTCCTGGTTATTCAAAAGAACGCTTAAATGGTTACTTTTCTGATAGCTATTTACATATGACATTGAAAAACATTTTTTCATGTATGTTAAATGAAACACGTTCATGTGTAGATATTGCAGCACTGGATGAAACATTTTGCCTTATGCATTGTCGAGAAATCCTGCAACCATGCCTAGAGATTGTGGTCGAAAATACAACGTCTAGTTCATTTAGACTTGTAGAAATCGGAGTAAGTACAAGTCGAATGTATGAACAAATAATTCTATTGTTACGCTCAGATTCAATGGTTTTTTTTTAATATATTGCATCAGAGAAACCCGGAACAAAAGTTAAAGAGTTACTGCCGAAAGATATAGAATTCATTGAGTGGGATCTAATATCAAATATACCTGGTTTCAAAAAAGTTGATATGGTAGTCGCTAAAAATATACTGCACCGAGAAAAGAACATTGCATTTGTATTGTCAAATATATCTAAAATCCTAAATCCTAATGGTTTTATATTAATCGAGGAAACCACAAGAAACTTTCCCGTGGCATATACCTTAGAACAACTGGGAAACAGTATTTCAGCGCCTGATGGCAATGATCGAACATGCTTCTGCTACTGTGACGAAGAGAAATGGTGCCAGATCTTTTCTCGAGAAGGATATGATATAGTTTTCAAACGTTCCAGCAAAGTATTAACTTCAATGTTTCTGATTCGTCTCAAACGTACCGTGGACGAAGATCCTACAGTAATTCACCTGAATGACATAAAGGGATCCTGGTTCGATGCACTGAAACATGAATTTACGAAACAACATGAAGGAAATATTTGGATGACGGTTTCCTCTGGTTATGAAAATGGAATTCTTGGTATGTTTAAATGTCTAAAACAAGAACCTGGAGGGAAAAGGTTGAGGTAGGTGGTTTCTATTGTTATGGTGAAATACCAATGACTGATCAAAAGCAAAGTCCGTATAAAACAAAAAAATACAAGTAAATAAAAGATAAATACAAACGAACAAACAAAAATCGGACAACACAAACTCAAATACAAAATGGGGATTGAGGACAGGTGCATCGTTAGATATATAATATTTTTTATTGTTTTAGTACAGTACTTCTTTATCAGGGTTAAGAGAACATTAAAACATCGTTGTGGTAAATCTGCATGCATTGTTTACAGTAAGGAAACCTGTGAACATATCAAATGTAATTTGGTGCAGTGATCCATTAAAAAATTCACATGCGTATATGAAAGTGGATAACCAATGGAGAGAAGTCTTAAATAGTGGCTTTTAAATGCAAAAACATAAGTTGTTTTTGAAAAAAATACGATGTACAAGCAAATGAGCCGTGAATTCGCAAAAAAACTAAAAATGCAGAAATTCGTATGGTTCCAGCTGTAGATATTTGTGCTGTGTTTGTATACTTTCTGGCTTGTTATACTTTTGATACTTTGTTTTTAATGGTCTTGTATGGTCCTCTGGATAAAAGATTTCATGAGTTTCGTTAATCTCATTCCTTCAGTAATTTATGACAATTACTCGACAGATGAAGTGACTGAATTTCAAACAAGCAGTATTTATGTGAATCCATATATTGGTGTTAAAAAGCTTATCTTAGATATTGAAACAGTGTAATGATTTAACTGTTGTAATTTATGTGGTAATCTTTTCATTATGAAGTAGATTTTTATCACTGAAACTGTTTTTACTTATCTATTGCGCGTTCTTTTTCAACAGAATGTCTAGATAGTTCTAGGAGTTGAACACTCATAAAACTGGTTTAATTCCTCTTTAGTTTCCTGTGTCTATACCAAATCTTGATTCTCTGTAGTTTATTGATGTTTTGTTTTTATTCCTTTTTGATTATGCAAGTTCGATATTTGTGGGGAAGTAATTTGTGTGGTGTGCTGCTTTCTTGAATATTGCTGTTATCCCTACTTCAACAAATTATTTTGCATTATAAATTCAACATTTGCACATATAGTCTTCCTCTTACAACTTAATCATTTTAAGAAATGTTTGACTTAATACCCAATCACATTCAAGGCAAGTTAAAGTCAAATGAGGAGACTGAGAATCTTTTATTAATGTCCCCAAGTCTAGAGATGAAAGATGTCTTATAGTATATCAGCCATTGGTCATATATGTATAGAGTACCTAGTACCTATATAACATTCAAACTAGAATAAAAAAGATTACCAAAGTTCAGATATCATACATCCAGTGTACCGAACAGGATCATTATCCACAAAGAATCAAACACAAACAAGGAAACAAACAAAAAACAACATAAAAAAATATAGCTGAAACTCCAATTAACAACCAAAAGTGAGATCGAATGCCCAGAAAGGATAAAAAACGTTCTGCTTAAAATATGACATCCACCGTATAGTGTGTTTAAAGCCGGTAACGAATAACTGATGAAAAGAATGGGCAATAACTACGATACAAAATCATCTGCGATACGGTGACTAATTAAGGGCATACGATACAGTTACAGGGGAAATAACTCTAGATGTCGTAGTTATGCGACGTATCTTAACTATGACGTTACGTCTGAATATCATCATAGTTAAACTTGACAGATTACAGGAATTAGAATTTTTCA
>JAOXYJ010072538.1:0-11720 GCA_028566555.1 Lithophaga nigra
TCAAAAACTCTAGCATATTGATGATTTCATCTTCAGTGAACTTTTGTTTTGAATCAGAGTGGTCTTTCACAAAGTAATACTTGTCCCTTCCTAAAACGAGATATTGGCCATTCATTTTATGAAACAAAGTTGAACTAATTCTTTTAGTCTGTCTTTTAGTTTAGAGTGAGGAATAGTTTTGTAAAGGGTTGAGAAGTCGAATGGTTCAATGCTATTACATGAGGACAGAGACCTTGATTGTAAGTCTTAAATCTATGCTACGCTTCCTTGTACATCGTAACAGGCGATTTTCATCAATGTATCAACGTACAAACTTGGGAGTTTAACTTTTCCTCTGACAACTTAAAACATTTGTTTGCTATAAATTCTGAACAGTCATTTTCAGTGGGATGTGAATTATAATACCCGTCTATGTTCTATATGTGCCCAGTAATATTAAATTTCTTAAATATTTTCATCTCCGCTGACGTGAAAGCGTGTAATTTCATAGCCGTTTTCTGGAGGTTTGAAAACGATACTTAGTATATACGTAAATTTGGCTGTAACTTCCATGTAAACAGCTTTACGAGCGTCACATAATGGCTCAAATACAAATGACTTTTGGATGTTTTCATTGCACGAATTCCCGTGATAGATTCTACATCTGTGTTACATAAATGTACATGTATTAATGGTAATGTAGATGCCAGTAAAAGGGTTCAATGTTTAAAACAGCAAATTAAAAGATTCAGTGATGAAATTCCCGATTCCTGAATAGTGAGATGTGGAGCTGTCTTAATTTCTTCATTACAAAAGGTAAGTATTTATCCAGTTTTCAAGACACAAATAGAAGACAATCGTACATATGTTACCATAGATTACCTTCCGAAATTTAAGACTGGGCTGTTCGGAAAACGGTCCAGAAAACATGCTTGAATTGAGACTAAAATCAAACAAAAATTCATATCCTTAAATATTATTCTGAGTGAAAAGAAAGCCGAACCGTAAGATTTGGTTGACGTTTCCCAAAAAGTCATCCAAATCTTAAGGTTTTGATGAACAACTCTGCAGTGAGGAATCCGAAAAATCTCCTCACTCCGTTCAGCTTTATAGAGGGAATTACACCCATCTCTGGATTTCTCCATGCACATTGTTTACACCATGGCATACTAACAAAAGATTGTTGATCAGTATTGGCTTTTATAGGAATACTTTATGTTGTCTTGCTTTAGCGATTTTTTCACATGTAACGCATTTTCATACAGTTTTATGACCAAATATGCATTACAGACCGAACAAATATTTCATTTTTCTGCGGTCCTATGAATAAGAATGCAATCATTTTTTACATTATCAAATCTGTTTCTATTTTCTGTAGTCCTATGATCGAACCACAAAGGTTTTGTGTGTTTTTTTTACATTTTATTTTTAGTATCTATCATCTATATCTTCTATTTAAGTGACTTTCGACAAAAAGCTGACAATTAATTATTTCAACTGTAATTTATTATATAATTCACGATCAAAAGAATAGGTATTCGGAAGTCTTTGTACGTTTTTATCCAAATACGAATTCACATTACAATCACTTAAATTACAGCTGTACCTCTTCAAGGTTAAGTAATGAGAAATTAACAGAATGTGATCTCTTTTTACAGAACGAGTCAATCATCTTGCGGCCTGAAATAAACATCGAACAGCAGCGAAAGTGAAAGTTACCGGATGGCAAAGTATTCATGTCAGAAGTAAGGTTGTTGCATTCACAGCTGGTAAAAACGCCATTCTGTATCGAATGTTAGGAAAATATAATACCCTTTCAAAAGTTTGATTATTAAATAAGGAAAGGTAAATATATTTTTCTTCTTTCAGTTCTGGTACCTGATAAACCTCAAAGTATACTGAAAACAATTTTTGAAGTATTTATGATTTTTATATATTTGTGAAAGGAAGTCAACTCCTTGAGAACAACAATGTGTGTCCATTGTCTTGTATTTTAATATATAAGCAAAATCTGACCAAATTTT
The DNA here is from genome assembly GCA_028566555.1 of Lithophaga nigra. Lineage (NCBI taxonomy): Eukaryota > Metazoa > Mollusca > Bivalvia > Mytilida > Mytilidae > Lithophaga > Lithophaga nigra. The sequence continues at coordinate 2,004 of JAOXYJ010072538.1, forward strand.
AAGCTTGTTTGGTAGGAATGGATGGATTAGTGTGGTTTATTGTCACTTTCTGCTTCAGCTCTCTTGTGACTACTACACTAAATCTACGGTTGGGTGGGACCAGGAGATTTAAGCAGTTAAACATGTGATACCTTAAACCCTGGGTAGATGTATAAAACCTTAAAATAAAACCAGGAGAAAAAATGAAACAAGAAGAACTTGAACTCGCGCGACATCGATTGATCATCAGTCCACGACAAGAACGGCTTGGAATCACAAGATTATAATGGCATGAAGAAATTATTATTTGCATGGTAATTAAGAGATGATAATTGCTTTTGCCACACGGTAATAGTTACTTATAACTTTATAATTTAAAATTTCTTTACCTTTAGTTGAAAAATCAAACTGTTATGTTTTACATCATTGGACACATCTTCATTCGTTGAGTAAATTATTATCAATTATTTTTTGTCACATATAACTCAGTTTTACATTTATTACTTATATCAAAAGATCAACAGAAACCAAAACAAAAAAAACAAAAAAAAACAAACAAACAAACAGAACAAAACAATCTTTGTGAGGAATACATTATAATATATATATATAATTAAATTAATATAAGTTATATTATATTTATTTGATTCTTATTATTCTTACATGAGTGGTCAAATTTTACCTCCAATGCGAAAGCGGAGAAAATTAAAATACTGAAAATTATTTGGAAGCTGTGAGGAGATATTACTAATTAATTAATGAATCTATTATTAGCCGAACAACCACTATTTAGAACTGATATAAGTGCGATAACATTGAAATCAGCCTAATTATTGATATTTATCGATACTACACTGAATACAAAAAAAGTTGCCTTTAAAGTTTGACACATTCTAGGAGTAGATATTCATTACTATTTTTTATATATAACGGGAAAGTTTTATAATACATTAATGTAAACTACTGCACTCTTCCGCAAAAAACAACATAATATTTGTAACCAAAGTGAAGCGATGTTGGAAAAACAATTTGTATGTTATATTAATTTATTCATAGCTTATCAAATTGCAATTTGTAGTTATTGTAAGGTAACGTCTTCTTCTGAATATATTTTCTTTTTTATTGTTTGTTGGTCTAGAGCATAGTTTAGTATGGCTGCAGGCTTTCGCGTTTTTCCCTGCACTTCTGCATAATTCTTAGAAATACTAGAACTTAATTCACATAGTCACGAAAGTCTAGATTTGTTTACATTTCGCTAGTTCTAGCTTTTCATTGTTTCATCTTACCTACCAGATTTGACTGACTCCTAGCCATGACTTTTATTTATTGGACATAAGTGTTTCGCATTACGGGTGATGCATGCATAGCAGGAGACGCTTACCCTGTCGACGCACCCGGTCTCAATCCTCATGGAGTTCATGCGATCACGTCCAATTGTTTCTCGATATTGTGTATCCCAAACGAATTTATGAATCTGGAATTTCGGTATACTACGCTTCCTTGTACTTTGTTCAGGAATTCATGTTTTTCTTAAGTATACAGATGGGGGCAGACCATGTCTAACATTGCGTTAACGTAAAAACGTATAAACGGGAAAATATGACAAACCGAAGTGAAATTTGTCTTGTGTTTTTCCATGCTCCCATTTTGCCTTTTGCGTTTAAGCTATTTTCTGTAATTAATTAGAGAAAATCGCTTATATTTAAATAACTGACGTCCTATGTTTCCGGGAAAGTTTTTGTTTTTTTTTTGTAGCTTAATGAATATCATTTACTAATCAAGTTTTCGAATATTTATATAGTATATACAAAATAATTCATATGTAGCTAAAAAAATATAAAAATAACGATAAATCCCTAAAACCAAACAATAAGATGAAATTTGTTTTTTTTTATTGTTATTTTCATGTCTAAATAGAAATGATTAGTAATATTTCCTCACAAAGACCAGCTTCTAAAAAAATACATATGTTCCGTCTTATCTAGAAGTCTTAAAATAACGTTTCCATTGATTAAGATATAAGAAATGAAAGACAAATAATTCCGAAACGAAAAACAGCACGAAAGAACCAAAAATAAAGCAATACCAGCTATTACTGCCTTTCAACCAAAAAGATCCGTCCTGAGGATTATTCCAACAACTAAGAGTGAGCTAAACAAAATAGTATACGAATTGTTTTTTCAACAGGTCTTCATTTCGGTTACAAATGTTATATTGTTTTTTTTCGGAGAGTGCAGTAGTTCACCTAACAAAATGAACAATGACAAAAATCCTCGTTATCTTTCAAGATAAAATAGCTCCTCCCAAAAATAGATCAGTTTTATGATTAACATTCTTAGTTATTTTTTTTCATCGCCTTTTTAATGTTACGAAATTATTCAGTCGAATATCACAATTTACACATTGTCAATTGCAATCATCCAGTCGTAAAAAGAAACGATGTGTGTGTGTGCTGCAGTGTGCAAAACATTAATACAACTATAATTGGCGTCGATCCTTTTAATTCTTCCCGACGTAATTATCTTATAATGTCCAAACAGTAGTTTGGTATCATTTTGTTTACAATCGTTAATTTAACAATATTTTTTTTTCAGATACAACGTATCGAAGGATAGAACTTTGTTGTGGATTAACACAACAATTTCGAGAGGGATAGATTGCATAAATAGTGCTGTCGCTTAAAGACATCCTCCCTTTGTCCCAAACATAAGATTCTCTCTTTTCTACTATTTAAAACTATTTACTGTTTTATACGTTTTTCTTCTGGAATGTTTCACCAATCCTGATAACAGTTTAAAGAAAAAACACTACAAAATGAATAAAAAGAATCTCCCCAACAAAAAAAAAAAAAAAACAAAACAAAACAAAACAAAACAAAACAAACATACAAACAAACAAAAGTTATCGCACTTATAGTTGTTCGACTAAATCGAAATCTGCGTTTTTGTGGAAATGATTTCCTCAATGAATTTGTTGCGATTCCAAAAAGGTCATTTACTAGACCAGAGTAATGTATTATTACAGCCTGTGAACAAAGTCAAATGTTATTTAAAATGTTACGATACATTACCGTCTGAAGACCTGTCAGAGGTTGCCAAATGTATTTCACACAGCATAATTCACCTTGAATAGTCCAAATAAAGGTCTACTGTTATTTAATTAATAGCGATTTTCTTTCAATCAACCGTAGCAAAACCAAAACAGAAATGTAAATTTAGATCGAAATCACAATGATGGATAGAGAGAAATTAGGCCTAAATCTGAACAATTTTTCCAATAAATAAAGGCAGATTTTTCAACTACCTTCGAGCGTAATGCCAGTCTGTTAAAAGTTGAAAATGACAAAAAACAAACAAACAAAGAAGCTCCAGCATATAAATATTGTCAGCAGGAGATTTAAAATATGCAATTTCTTGTTCTTTAAGAAAATAAATTTCATACCAAAGACTGAAAAGATACGACTGTGTATTGAAAGTATCAAAATTTACCTTTACCTAAAATTAAAATAGATTATGCATTTCTATTGTCAAGTGTAGGTAGTTATTTTATTACCGGGAATACGGTCATATTCAGTTTTGTCCCATCAAAACAGACTTTTCACATATTATAGGAGAAAATAAAAAAAACTTTAAGCTATGTTATTTTGGAGAAAAAATTTGCGTTGTATTTTGTTCTTCGTTTCAGCTTGACAAATGTAGACTGAACGTACTATATTTGGATTGAATGGTGATATGATTTTATATTGTGTCCGATATGTTTTGTTTTTTTATTGTTTCTTTATGTTTTTAATTTAAAAAAAAAAATTCTTTTTTTTTTGCTTTTTCCTGTTTGTTGTTGTTGTTGTTACGTTTTATTTTGTTTTTGTTATAATCAACAGCATATTCATGGGAAAGAAAAGGGAATAGATAGTTCAAGAAGGGCACTTTCGTGTAACAAAAAAGTACTACACTGTAAATACCAGCCAAAGGGAAGAAAGAAAGCAATTATGATAATAATAATTCTGTATTGATTAACTGCTTTTTATGATAATTTTCTCTAATGTGAATAGGGTTGTGAATTACTTCTTTCATGTACTAATATAAAGATTTAGCCTATGAATGCACAATTGAGAAAATGAACATCTGACCATTCTGTTGAGATGAAAAGATATATAGTTTAATGAATCAGTAAGAGATATAATATCTTTACCAAAAAGGCTAGTAAAGTTGTCCTATGATATTTTTACAATATTCAGAAAAAAATATTTTTGTTATATAACTGGAAAAGAAAGGACGACACAATGAAAAGCCAAAAAGGTGTAATTTACTATGTGCTGCGATATTGTTAAGAAAATATAATAGTTTGAGTCTCTTAAATTTTAATTTTACCTTCATGTTTGTCTTTCCGATAATTATAAATATCATACTATATTTTACTGTATTTGTTTTATAAAAATAAAATAATTATGATATAATAGAAAACTAAAAGATAACAGAAATAAAAGCCGAAAACGGATATTCTACTAGTATGCAATAAAATGTTTTATTAATCCAATCATCTCTTGAGTCTCTTAAATTTTAATTAAATGTTAATCTTTTTTTTAAATTATAAATATTACATGTATGAGTGTACGAAATTGGCCGCGGAATGAATGAACTGTGGAGCGATCAAATATGAAAAGATTCGTTGTTTGTGTCCATTTGCATGTGTATGTGTGCAAAGTGGATTTAACAATAAGATATATAAAGCATAGTGAAGTACAGTTAGTTAAATGTAACAAATGTACTTACTGTAGAATCTTTTCAGATTGAAATATCAATCATTATTTTCAAGATTTCTACACTTAAACTAAATTACGGTAAATTACATAGATATAAGGTATAAGGTAAATGCAAACATGTCACATGTATTTCAATATGATGGTTTCTTCTCCAGAATCTAAATGCAAATTTTAAGACATTAAGACTGTAAACAAGAATTGTCTATACCTGCTACGAATAAAATTCATAAAAGCGTTAATGTATTTCCTATTTTCTTGCAGTAAGAATAAAAGTCGTAAATTAATCAATACCTTTAGTTGGTATTTCTTCATATTAAAATGTAAAATATGTGTAAAATAAATTATTATTAAAACAAATATTTTAACTTTTACTAAAATAAGAAATTTTATCCACTGCTAAGAAATAAAAGACACATTTTTTTAATAATTTTAGAAATCGTGTTTATATTTATTGTCTTTCCATGACATTATTTTTATTCGTTTAATACCAAAAGATTTTTAAAATCTCTTTTCTAAAGAGCGTTTATCAGAACCGGTACATTAATTATTTGTTAAAGACTGGATCAAGTAATTACTGACAAAAATGTAAGAATTGTTATTTTACTACATCGAATAAATTACCGCCATAGGACAATCTCAGTAAGAGTAAGTTCAAATATCAAAGAAAAAAAATAAGAATATGAATAGATAGAATGAAACATTAGATGTCACCCAAGATCCCACTAGTATGATATAGTTCTATAAAATGCCTTTTTCATGTTATATGAAAGATGCCACCTTTTCTCTTTTTAATTTTCTCTTTACTATATTTCCCGTTACCAGCTCGTTACATTTTCATACTCTACTTACTTTTTGCTTCAATATTGACGTATCTCGATATAATGCTGAAGTTAAGCGAGAGTCATTTAGTCTTATATCAGACACTGTACTTTCTTTTCGGAAAAATAAAAGACGAATGTACAGCAATTAAAAAAAAGCCGTAGTAACAATACCTACAGCATAATATTTTGTCTACTTGTTTAAAATTTGTAAAAATGACTGGATATATAATGTTTAAGTTGAAAGATAACATTTTGATCCTCAATCAGATAGGATGCTTTTTTGGAAATATGAAAAAAATACTGGTACATCAATAATATGGGGAGTATTGACCTACAATAAACCAAACAAGTGAAACAGCAAATCTTGGAAATCATATATAACATTTTTTTTACATCACGTTCAATAAGATAAAAAATACTACTCCACTGAATTTATCACCAATCTTTGCAATAAAAATTGTAGGCATTTGTTATAAAATTATGACTGTAAAATTTTTACCTAATTAAAACAAACACACATGTAACAGCCACATGTGGAGTTTACTACCGCTGAGACCACGATAAATATCGGAACATAGTAACACTGAAAATGTGACCCTTCTCATTGAATGAAAAAAATAGATTTGAAACACTTGTATTTGTAAGATGCTTTTAAATACACCAGCGGTTATAGGACGATCAAATCCAAGTCAACAAGCCAGCCTTCCGAAACGTTCTTTATTTTTTAGATACAGTTGTTTTAATTTTTTTGAAATAATTCTTTCTTTTTAAATTTTAAAAAAGATGAGTTTAAAAAATATATGTATTATAGAGCTATAAAAAACAAGCTGAAAACATAATTACGTTCCATGCATTATTTCCAGAATATTATAATAAGTAATAAGTAATGCAAAAAAATGAATGGAGGAACATATTAAAACTACCTTTATGAACTAATGGTGTGTTTATATTTTACATTTTACCGTTTGTTTTCCTAATATAATATAAAACCTATACAGGGAGAACATCTACATTAGTAAATAAGGCAATAACAAAATACCGAACTCCAAGGCATATTTATATATATATATATATATATATGCTGAAGAAAACGATGCAAAGTAATGTCATGTACGTCAATTCAAACCATATACTTCATGTTCATTTCTAAGACATTTACATTAGTAGAGAGCAAACTGAAAGAATGTAGTAAAATATATTATAATATTCATAACTTAAAAAAGACTCACATTAAGGTAAAATTAAATTTGGAGAAATTCAATTGATGATTATTTTAATAGTCTTTTTGGCAAACAATTTATATTTCATACTGATACTTTAAATTGTATAGCCTTTCATGCTATGATGCCTTAAATTGACATATAAATATATTTTATATGGACATATGGAAATAGAATGGATGATTTGTTTTAATTTTAGGTAAAGGTGGGTTTTGAAAATTTAATACAAAATCGTGTAATCTCAGTCTTTACCTCTTTTAGTGTGTGTCTGTGTGTGTGTGTCTGCTGACCATGTTTGTATGTTGCATGTTCAACTCTCAAAAGAAGTAAAAAAAACTGCTAGTACGATCGAATTTAGTTGAAAACACTGCCTACTAAACGAAGTGAACTGCTACACTCTAAATAGAAAAAAACACACACATACACAAACAAACAAATAATTAAAATGATGCGTTGTTGAATATTGTTTTCCGTTTTCTCGCTGCCAGTCTTATTAATTATCCTGAAGACATTTTTTGTGGATTGGAAGACACTAGCAGCTGGTATTTGCACAAAACTGATTGATTTGGGCGGGATCCATTTAAATATAAAGATAAAGAGGAATTTTTCAATGATGATTTGGTTTAGTAAACTACTGAAATATAAATAAGAATTGTATTTAACCAAAGTGATGCACTATTGAAAAAAATGCATACAGGCCTTTGTATGTGGACAGATCACGTATACATATGAACAGTCATTAACGCCTTGGTAATATTTTTATTTATCCAAAATAAATTATGATAATAATAGTTAAATAATGTAGATAATTGGTAAATACAATAGCGTGTTCTTTTTATTACTATTATTATTTACTTTTTTTTAATATTTTGAATTTTATCGGTTTGATTCCTCATTAACGACGTTTCCCGAAGTTCTCCATACTCACTTCCGTAATTTGAAACGTAGTATCCTGAATGATTTTCTATCAGATTTTCATCAAGCAATTTTTAATATTTGATTCCTATTAAATACTTGTGGTAAAATTCACGCTAGATTTTAACTTAACTTCTATCTGGGTGGAGGAAATAGAAACCCACAACCTAACTTCACTCTTCCCACTGCGAATTCTCGAACACAGCTATAATGCCGATGTATTGTCAACTCGGGGTCTACACTCTAAAGTTTTAAAGATGGAAACACGTAGTAAAAGCAATTAAATGATATAAACTGCAAGCATTTCACAAGGAAGCAGCTTATACACATAATCGCTTAATTGTAGCTTACGTGTTAATGATTAATAATGCGACTTTTACAAAGATGTCGGTTTGAATCCTCTATAAAGTGGAAGCTATTGCTTTGGATGTTAGAAATCACAGACTTTTTAAGCCCATGGACCTACATTAAAATGGAAAGGAAACCCACTCCTTTCTTTCATCACGTTTTACCAATAAAGGTTCAGATGAAATTAATCTTGGCAACATTCTACGTCATATATCAGTGATATCTAAGATTCCGCCTTATTTCAAAGACGAATCCCTTCCCATCATTTCCTATACAGATACTACGCCCACTGCACCTCAAATCTTCAATTACATACGTGTATTGCAGGACCCCATAATCGACGTATTCAAAGCTAAATCTCCCTATTGTTCTTGCCAAAATTCTCCTTACAGATATAGTAACGCTGGCCACATCATTACGGGAGATCTGAACATCGCAGACAAAAGTCCCCGTAATATCACTGTAGAGGGATCTAAGCCGTTTTGATAGATGACTAAAAAGTTTAGACATAAGATCACAGTAAAAGCGGGATTGACAATACCAAATGAAAGCAGATTATTGATCAGTTTTCAAAAAATGGAACTTTCAAATATCAACGAATCATATTCATTACGATTGTAAGCTGCTACCTAATGCATGTGGTAAAAATATCTATTTCGGTTTCCTTTTAAATAATTTCTTACCTTTTTCACGATAACAAAATGTGTTGAATTCAAAAGATGATATCGCTTTGTATCTGCCATATGTCCAGGTTTTGAACGTTGAAGTGATGCTTAATTGTTTTATGTTTATAAAGGTCACACATAATTTGTATTGCATTTAGAATTCCTACCAGTCTGTGGTTTAAAAGTGGTATTATTGTTCTAACTCATGTAGGTCATTCAATATCTCCGTTTTGATAACTGTTATTATTGTTTTGTTTTAGACATATATATGTATCGTTGGTAAAATACCGTGAAGGAACGTGGAAGTTTTGGTTAGACCCTAAGTTGTGCTTCTTATATACCTTTTACACTTCATAAGGTAAAAATAGAAGATGTGCTACAGCTTTAAACTTAGTTGTGACTCTATTCAGGAAGTGTTCTTTTTTACATCTATACATTTGCATCAACCATAATATAATCGGAAAAATAAACCTATATATGGTAATGTTTTCTTAAAACAATTTTTTAATTTGTTTTTAAAAAGATCCTTTTTTCCAAACAGAATGACAAAAAGAACCCCCTGCTCATCCTCCCGACAGATAAAAATTGTCTGGTATAGTCAAAATTTAGATGAATTGCTACATTGCAATAAAACCAACACGACTGGACTCAGTGCAGCTTTTTGGTGCTGTGCCGTTTTCCTTCACAAGCTTGTTTGTGTTTTTTTTTGTTTTTTTTTGGGGGGGGGGGAAATTTTGAGTTCCTGGACGACAATCATTTACGCAGGCGAGTGAAGACTCATTGGGGTAGCCATAATAATCATAAGCAATTGCGTTTTCTTCGTTCGTTCGTGTACCAGAACGGAAAACCAGTCAGAAATGGATAAACGAATGATTATATTATACAAACCCAAGAACGAAAAATATTAATCGTGCAAACGAACGGACGAAGGATTAAATCGTCGAAACGCACCAAAGAAAACAAAAAACGTGTAAATGCAAAAAAATATAACACAAATCCTTGTGAAACAC
>JAOXYJ010072647.1:0-11720 GCA_028566555.1 Lithophaga nigra
ATACGTTTGACGAATTCCTTAGCAGAGTCATCTCCTTGGTAGATGACTGGGGTTTGTAGTCTCCATGGGCGTCCTTTACATAATAGCAGAAGCCCAATGCTGTGTGATGCTGTATAAATAAAAGATCAACGTGCTTTTTACCTGTATTTGGCCGATATTCTCAAATGATACACTTCTACATCGCAATCGTCATCTTCATTCTTATTCTCTCTATCATACACGTACACGTTGACATTGACGTCTGCCTTGAGTTTCTCACACTTGTCTATAGCCTTGAGTGACACTGGAAACTCAATGCCGTCGAACTTGACCTCATCCACCCACATTTCTTGTACTGATTCACCCGATTGGATGACTTTTTATCCACTTCATCATCATGTAATGCTGAAAGGATAGCCCAGCGAAAGCATTCCTGATCGTCACTCTTCACGCTGGTAATCGCCTTCTTTTGAGCGAGTTTTTGTGGGAGTGCAATGTAAGAATTCCCTGCAAGCGGTTAATACGTATGCATTTTCCCCAGTCGCCGGATTTGTTTTTACCATCTCCACGTTAATAGCGAGTTGAACTTTCAGTCCCTTCTTATCTTTTAATACTTCTGCTATCTTTCCTTGGATGCTGTTACGACTCACTTTGAAAAACGTGTCAGCATCAAAGGACACTAAAGACATCATTTAACCCATCGCGCTTGTGATCTAGTTCGATTTCGTCTTCAACAATGGCCTCCTCGATGTTCTTCTCCAACACTTCCTTCAAGTCATCTCTCTTCAATAATTGGTGATACCCCTTCTCCGCGCGAGTGTCTTGAGTTGGTTTTTGGTTAGTACCACCTCACGTTCGAACCTCCGATCGGTTTTCTCCTCGATGAGCTTGACCAATTTATCCTTAGGAATCCTGCTTTACCCCTTCAAACCCTCTTTTCTGGCAATGCGTCGGAGTCCCTTGACACACTCTCGATCGGAACGTCGTCAACATTGTCTCTCGCATCTGACTTACTTTGTCTCCAACAAAGACCGTTATGTTTTTAAACATTTACACAATTTAACAAATGATAACAAACAGTTCAAACTGGATTTTGGCTGATTTTGTCTCATCAAAGAAGTTATACGGCGGGGGCATCTGTATCCCGCTAGATTCATTCTTGAACTATTAAAATGAAGATGACAGAAACATGAATATTGAGTTAAACCACGCGATATTTCTGTCAAGAACAACAAAATAACAAAGACAGGTATTAATGAAACAACAGTAAATAAGATTTCATCAACAATAATTCGAACACACACACACACAAAAAAAGACCAAAAAAAAAAAAACAAACGAAAAACGTTAGTAAGTAACTCCTACAAAAACTCCACTGAGGGGGAATTTCGAAAAAAATCTAACATCTGATACTTATGTTATTGAATTGTAATAAAAGGTTAAGAAAATGATGGGCCGACGCCGATATACCATTATATACGCGAATAACAAACTATAGAGCTATTAACCTAACAGATAGTACTTACAAACTTCTGTCCTTGGATCTACCAGAATCTGAAAAACACGTATTTAACATTAAGGATTTTAATGATATTTTTAACCGAAAACCGATGTTATTCGATTCAAATCTATCCGGAAAAATAAAGCATGACCATATAAAATTAAATATGAGGAGTTACATCTCATATCCAAATACATGCATCTGTATTCAAGGTGTTTTCTACCTTTATAGTTCATAAAAAAATAAGAAATATTTCTGCTTTTACCGGAACTATGCTTACATCAAAGCAAAACCATCAATGAATTAGTCTTTTATTGCATCAGCTAGCTTATTAAGTAAACACTTTAAAACATTCTATGCAGGTAATTGCCATATATAGATAACATTCTTTGCAAGTTACTGACATATATAAATAAAATTTGACATTTGTTAATCAAATACTGCTTGGATTTCAGTATGTAAAATATTTGCATATAAGCCTTAAAAAATGCGTTTCTACTTTGTCAACTTACCTACTACGTTAACCAATTTCTCCTTTCGATCAGCAACCTTCAACATAAAATTTATTCTTGGAAAAGTATGACACATTTACAAATTTGTTACAATAATGTACTGCAGCGTACAAAGCAAGATATACAGTTTAAAAATTTGTATTGTTACTGTTCTTAATGGTGGTAGTATGTCTCCTTGTCTTATTGTGTAGTCTTATTAATCCACATTTAAAAAGTAGACATGTACCATAGATAATAATGCACATATATGTGACTTAAAAATGCAAATTGACATGCAAATTATCATTAAAGAATAAAGAAAATGTCTGTACGGTGCATTTTATCAAATATTTTAACACGTTCAACCGTAATGACAACGATATAAACACGAAAACATCAACTTTTTTTTGTCCTCATATTACTTATATAAGCCAAATCATAAAATGAAAAACAAATTTCAAAATACTTCAACTTGAATCCTATTACGACTAATTTTGTTGTAAATTAAAATGTGAATAAATATTTATCCTTTACATTACCTCCTTATAGTCCTCAAACCAAGTCTGGTGCATAATTTTCGAGTCATGAATACTATTATGCTCTTCACAGAAATATGTATCGTTCTCTGACTGTAGTAATTCTTTGTAGCTGATTCGACCTGCTGGATTGTGAATGTCACCATTGGCACACTTCGCCTTTGTGACAAAGGACACATTCCTCATTTCATATTTCTCCTGTAGAGTTTGTATCGTTCCCCACAAGTCCTTTAATAATTCTTTGCATTTGCCTTTCTCTATTTTCTGCCACTGCCATATCTGCATTGATATTGTGTTCTTTGAGAAACTCACGATTAGCTTTTGAAATTTAGAATTATCAAGATAAAACACTCCCATGCCATGATAAATTGTTAGTCTTCTACTCAGCTGTTCGGTGCATACAGTATATTTCCGGATGTAATAGACTAAAACATGGTTGAAAAATGCTGTTGGCATGAAATTGAATTCGAGTTGTAACCATGGTGTTTGGGAGCAGTTTGCCTTTTGTGCTCCAAATTCATCCAAGACTTTCGCAATAGATAATGATTCACTTATCATACATGGCATATAGTACGAAGATGATATTTCTGTTTGTTCGTTGCCAGTTAATGTTGATGGTTTCACAATTATGTCAAATTTCTCCATAACATTCAGTAAGTGATCTTTGTATTTATCAAATTCAAGGCTAGGTTCTTTTCTGAAAAGCTTATCAATGAGTGCATCATTAAGCTTTCCAGTGACTTCCAAATGTTGCCACTCATCAGAAAATTTAATTGTATCTTCAAATTTGTCAGATACAAGACATTTAAACGCATCTGCTAACCATTTTTGGTTTAATATTACGTATTCTTTTAAAGTCTCAAAGTAAATAATATTTCCCACTTTGTGTTGATATTTCAGAAATAAACCTACTTCATCTTCGTCTTCAATTGCACTTCTTGATGCCAATTCTATAATATCAATCCAATGTAAGACGTTAAATCCATTTTCTCTTACTATTTCAAACGATCTTTCTAATCTAATCCATTTTAAAGGTAACTTTTCAGCAAATGTATCCAGCTGTTTACCAACGCGAAGAATTGCATCACGTAAAACGTTGAAGTCTTCATCAGATGGTACAGTATTTGAAACATGACATATGTCCCGTAAATGCTTCCTTTTATCTTCACGACCAATAACAGACAGCAACTGTCTGCGATATTCTTCTTTGCGATTGTTTAGCTAGATTTAAAAAAAATAAAAACTGTGTAGCGCTACTTTATTACATCATTTACGATCTTCAAAAGACCCTATGCCCTATGAGATATAGTTGAGCAACATACAAATTAGATTGATTTAATATTTTGATATTTTAAGAATAAACATTTCGATATCTAAGCTATGGTCAAAGGCTTTCATACTGATATTATTCGATCAATCTTTTAGAAAATTTGTAGATCTGGAAAATTTTTCATTAATTTACCTTAACTGATTTTGCTTGTACATGAAATTCCTTTTTTTTTTTTGTCGAACTGTTTTTAGTTATTTGTCAATTTTGACATTATGTCCGACAGAAACAGAAGATCTTTTTATAAATAAATCTTGTTGTGATTGATTTCGTTGTAACAATTATGTAAAGAATTCTAGTATGGAGACAACTGTGTGGTTTATGAATTGAATGAAGAAAAAACCAAGAACGCTAACTGACGTATTCTCACGACAAAAATAGTAAGCCAATTAAATTGTTTTATATATATATAAATTTTAATACATTATATATTTATTGTATAACAACGCCTCACACTACTTACGCAAACAACATACAGATAAAGATGAAATAAGCTTAATGGTAAATAATGAAATTATTCTCTTGCTTACCTGATCTCTACATTTATCAGTTCCAGTACAAACTACAATAACTGGAGGATTCAATTTCGCTGCAGTCTGGCTGTCTTCTATCTCCATAATTCCACAAGAATTAATAGTATCAAACCAAAAGTCGATATACTCTGAAATAAAAAAAAGAACAAGATATGTGTTTTGTTACACTTTACTATAACTAAATACTGTTTTGCTACATCGAAATCAACAAAAAGAGCAAATGAAGGATTTATATGCCGTAAAATACTGTAAATATATATTCTTAAGGGTATCTAAAATAGAAGTAATTGCTGTAACGTGTGCCATATTCTTCTGCAATATGCACTTATTTCCATTAAAAGAGACAACATATGCTACAGGTCTTACAGTTGCAAACGAATAGCGTATTTATCATATATATAGTGAGAAACGTTCAAGGTCGCAAAAATATACAAAAGTACATTCAACATATCATACACAAAAAGTAAATATATAATGCATTTTGACATTTTTAACCATTGTAAACAAAATGAAAGACAAACACGGTTATTTATTCCAACAAACCTCCAATAGAATCAAAGTTTACAGTATCCATGATCTGTTTAATATCTTTTGAAATATCTGCTACCAGCAGATACAGTGCATGGGGGTTTAGAAATGTCTGATGAGTTGCATAGTAGTCCTTTTGTCCAGCAAAATCCCAAAATCCGCATTCGACAAGTAAATCATTCGATATTTTACATCCCTCAATATCATCCAGAAATTCATCTAATGCCTTTGCTACTTCCTCAGTTATAACTTTCGGGATTTTGTTTCCAGGTCTTTGCGGCTTTATGTTTAAACTTGGAGCAGGCTTTAATTCATCCGCTTCTTTTTCCGGTTGCGATTCAACCATTACAAAGGGATCCGTATCCCCAGCTTCATTTGTTTGTGTCCTTGCCAAGGTCAGCTTAGCTTTCTCTGGTGATTTGTCTTGTGTTGTAATTTTCTTCTGTTCTTCTGTCGCCTCATGTGTTATGCTTTTAGAAAGAAGATCAGTATCTTCTTGACTTTCATCCACAGAATGTTTTGTACTTAAAGCTCTTTTTATTCTAACCATCATTTCTTTCTTTTTATCATCAGCTACAAGAGAATACAGTCAACTTAAATATTGGTTTAAAACATATATATAAAGGCTTTTAACACTTAATAGTCCTTTTTTCCTTTTCTATTCAATAACCACGGAGACTTTTTGTATCATCTAGATCGTTTATAATCTTTAAGAAATAGCGGCAACAGAACACCGAAGGAACACGCATAGAAAGACAGAATACGTAGACAAGGTAGACAGAAACAGAAAACTACGAAAACGACAAGAAGACAATATAAAACCGAAGAAAAAAGCAAACAGAATTAAAAAAAATGAACAAGGCGACTCAAAGACCAAGCCCTTACAATTGAACCGTACAAAAACCGTGGGTGACTGTATCTATAAATATCATATATATATATATATTAGGCTGTTTATTTCATCTTAATACAATTCATACTATGATTCGATCATTCGATGCTATGATCATTTATTTTACTACTTGATAGCTTTTATAAGTTTTTATTTGTCATCTTACATAGTGTACACTTCTTTCCCCTACATACACGCTACATATTATTTATTCTCCTTGCAGATGATTTATTTCATATGAATGACATTTTATCTGCTGTAAAAAATATTAGACACCAACTATCGGTCAAAGCCCATGAATCGAAATTACAGATTAGGATCACACTTACAAGGAACGACTGCAGGTTTGTCAACAGTATATGCTATGCAAGCATCACATGTCGATCAATTGTATGTTATACACAGTAATAGTCAGCTGTAGGACTCAGTTGTTCAATATATAACAAAAAGATATCAACACTCAAATCCCTACTTAAGAACATTTCCTGTCGACAGTTTACACATGTTCAAAAAGTCGTTGGATTAATATTCTTCAGCGTATCGTATCATTTATCATCACATAAACACGCCATATGCAGTAGAAGTTGGTATGGTAAAGCTTCAGAAGAGAAATATACCATGGGAAAATAGAAGTCGTCCCTAATTATATATATATTATTGGATTGTAGTAATTGTAATCCATTATTATGCAGGGCCCTGGGTGGCCGAGTGGTTAAGGTTGCTGACTCATAACCGCATGCCTAACACCGCTGTCGAGGGTTCGAGCCCTGCTCGCCCCGCTTCATGTGTTAAGGTCTCCAGACACCTACCCAAGGTCGGGGGTTGCATCGGGTCAGCTGGTTAGCTGTCCGGGCTTTCCTCCCCTAGAAAAGTTTGGTAAGTTTGATAGCCACGAGATAGCTGAAAAATTGCTGAAAGTGGCGATAAACCCCTAACACCCCAAAACCATTATCATCCATGTTGGGGTAGAAGTCAAGGTAGGACGCAGACTGTGTTGTTTTTTTTCAGAAGGTTGTACCACATATTACCTTGTTTTGAAAATGCTAAATAGAATTAAAACCATTACTTAGCCTGTTAAAGTACTCACATTTACCAAGAATCCATTTACCATCCCCCAGGTTGATTTTACATCTACGAACAACAATATCAATACCATCTGTACTTTTTACTCCTTCAATACTTTCTCCCAGCAGACGTCGTAGTAGACAACTCTTGCCAACCCCACTCTCGCCGAGAATAAGGATTCTAATATAGTACCTCGTTTCAGTTCCAGATTTAATAATATCTAAATACAAGTTTCGGTCTTCCTGAGTTAGTTCCTTAATTGCAGTTGGAATGTTTGGTGTCTTTTCTAGTTGCATGAAAAACATAGTGATATTTATATTATTAATCTAGAAATAACTCGTATAACAGTCACATTATAGTTATATTATAGTCTAAATTTAATATATCGTGATATATGTTTTATACCACATTAACTTTCGATAAAGGTTGTGCTGTCTTCATCAACGCTTATTTTGGAATACTGACTGTACATACACATACTTAACCAAATAAATAAGCGAGCATAGAGAAAAAAGATTCAGAAGAAAACAATAAATAAAAGAAAATGAAAAATCCTGCCCGTTATAAAAATAAACATATGTGTTAAAAGATAACAGAGAATCGAAATTAAAGGACAATTCATAATTCAGTAAACATAAATAAAAAAGCATTAAGTACAAAACGTACAGAACTTACATGCATCGGCCTGTTTCAGACATGTTTCGTCAAGAGCATTTAGACTAATGCTCAGTTAAAAGTACATGTATATATGATCAGGTTTCCTGCATATTGATATAGTAAAATATAACCTGTGTGACACAATGGGAAGTTTTTTTGTTTAGTGAGAGGAGCGAACGAGCACAAAAGCTTCATACTGTGTCGAACAGCTGATATCTTATAATATTTTTTCTTGATCAAAACTACCGCGTTCCCATGTTATGCAAGCTGACCGAAAGTATACTTGAAAAATTCATGTCAAACATATCAATGTGGGGTCAAATATTGTGACGTCGGTGATAAGTTTGGGTCAAACATTTTCGACGTCTCAAAGCTGTGATATGACGAATACTGAACGGCTAAGCAGTATGAGATAGTCATAAAAAAATATGATACTAAAGGTTATAGTGCCCGAGCGTTTAATTGTGTTTTGTTTGGTTTGTTTATTTGTTAATCTTTGTCTAATGCCAACCTTAACAAACTTTTATGTTTTACATTTCCAACTTTAGTAAGTATGGAATTAAGTATATTTTATCTTTAATATTAATATTGTCTTACCTTTTACAAAAAGTCTACACTTTCTACTACAATTTTTGGCCTGCACATAATACATTCCGCTGTCGTTAAGGGCAACATTAATAATAATAAGTTTGTGACATATACCATCAACCTCTATAGTGTATTTGTCTGATGTATTAATCTTGTTTCCGTGTTTTAACCATTTGACAGCCCTTATATCTTCAGTAATTTTACAACTTATTGTGACAGTCTCTCCTTCTGTGCATTTAACATCGGTGGGATTTTCAACAAAGACAGCTGTAAAAAAATTAAAAAGTTTTCTGCTACACAGGAAGGCTGTAAAGCAGTTATACTGACATATATTTTGTCATTATCATCAGTTATTGATCAAGAAGGAAATGAGGATTAAGGAAGAATGTCAATATCAATTATACTTCATATAGACAATTTTCAATCTAAAATTTCCTGAATGGTTAGATATCGGATAAAATAATACATGAAGATTTAAAGTAAGTGTACATTTTCAATAAAAATGAAAACTTTTCGAATTCTTTTTAATCCATGAATTGGCTTACATGAAGTCGACACACGGTTTGATATATAATATAATATTCAATTACAATTATTTAAGTAAAGAGTTTATCTGGAAATCTGGAAGTAAAAAGGAACCAATGCACTAGTGAAGTACCATTGTTACAAATAAATCCAAATGGATTCAAGGGAACCAATCAGTGGTTGAGAAAATGTTACCGATGACAGACAAACTGACAACTAAAACACCACCATCACTTACGGGTATAATCCGTCAATAGAGATAAATAACTATATAAGTGTACAAACTGATGAATCCTACTTTTTTAAATCAAGCACAAATGTGGGATCAACAATTTTACTTTGTTATATGATCTAAATATAAATGAACCTCTAAAAAGTTCTCTTTGAGAAATTACAAAAATTCAGTATGGTATACTAGCAGCTTGAATGTGAAATACTGACTGTCAGTGGGGATGTAATAGAAACTCCAATAAATGTAATTACTTCTCCTTTTTGTTGGCCGTACCTTTTATGTGCATATGTGATGTTCTAGTCCGAGTATTGATATTAATACAGTAACTGCCTTCGTCACAGAGTTCAACTTGTTTTATTGTCAACTTGTGGTGTCTACCAGATACTTCTTTATAATGTTTTGGAGAGTTTGTTATTTCGATACCGTCTTTAAACCACTGCGCTGACATGTTGTCTTCAACTATTTCACAATGTAAGTATACGTCTTCTCCTTCTATGTATTGCACATCTCTTAAGGTTTTTGCGAAGTAACCTATACATATAAATTTGAATACGTATATGTATGTTACAAGTTAAATTTATTTAATTTATTTATTAATTTCAATGTAAATAAATACTGTTAAATCTTTGTGAATGAATAGTCAAGAGTCATGGTTAAAAGCATGTTTCTTAAATTATTTTAAGTGTATAAGACGCCGTTTTATTTTCCAAAATCATTTTTGACATCAGAAAATCGTCGTATTTTTATATCAAAATTTAAATTTTCTGATATCAGAAAATATTTTTTCATAACAAAAACTCGATTCTTGATATCAGAAAATACTATTTATTTTTTATATCAGAACTTCTCTTTTTTCTAAATATCAGAAAATAGATTTTTTATTTCAGAAAATCTTTCTTTTGAGACATTTGAATAAAAAATTGATGGATAAAAATTACAGAACCTTCTAGTGCCAAAAAATCGTTTTTTGATATCAGGAAATGATATTTTGATATCAGAATTTCGATTTTCTGACATCAAAAATTATTTTCTGATATCAAAACAAAGAATCTTTTATATCATATAATAGGGAAAAGATTTTCTGATATCAAAATATCGAATTTGTAATATAATTTTTTTTCTATCAGTAAATAAACAGTAACGGCGATTCTTAAAAGTGCAATAAACGTAATATAAACACACTTTTTTTAAATTGTTTGTTTTTCTGATTATTATGATTTATTTTATCGTCCTGAAATTCATTTAGTCTGTATGTGAAATATTTGTAGGTTTATTTATTCATTTATTTTCCTAGCGCCTGTTTGTTAAATATATAAACATGATTTTACAGGAAATTGAATTGAAAATTTTTACCATTATTAGTGATATTAGAATTTAAAAAAATGTCATAGCAAAACTTTATAGTGGATACTGTTATAATATAAACATCTGTAGATAGTAATTAATAATGCCATACTTTACTGCAATCCCCTGAATTATGAGTGAACAAAATATTAAATTTATAGAAAGCACATACCCTATTTGCTATCATATCAATTTTTCTGCAGTTAAAAGAATGAATACCTTCGCATAACCTTACAGATCTTGGTAAAAACTTTTAATATTTACTTTTTACACTTAATCTTGCTTTTCTCTCCCTGCCGTTTATTCTTATGCTGTAATCTCCTTCATCTTTGAGATCGGAGCTTGTTATTTCAAGACTGTGGACTTTGCCTCCTTTTGAGATTAGCAATTTGTTTGAATTCTGTATTTCCTGATCGTCTTTAAACCACTGTGCAGTAGGAGCAGCATCTATAACTTCACATTCAAAATGTACATCATGCCCTTCTAAAACTTCAAGAGGTTTCAAATCTTTGGTGAAAAATTCTGTTGTAACATAAATAAGCAGATATTAATAACTTGTATATATTATCAGATTTCTGCAAATTGAATCGTAAAATATAAGCAGTGAGTCACAAACTCAAATTTTTTATGGCCCTTAGTGCAGCGATCGGTATAAAAAGCTTCATATTGCGTTCAGCATCAACTATATAAATGAAACTGACAGATTAAGTTTATCGTATGTTTTTTAGTTCTTTTCTAGATGAAAACTATAGCGTTTTCGTGTTATGCAAATTAACCAGACGTATACTTCATAAGTCACACTTATCAAGGTATTGTATTATATCGTCAATAATAAGTGAATGAAATGTGGGTCCAACTTATCAATGACGGGTCAAACGTTTTTGACGTCACAGTCGTGGTATAACAAATACTGAACAGATGAGTAGGCTGAAATAGTTTTAGGAAATACGATAAAACCATTTATGGGCCTTTTGTAAATTTACGTTCACTTATTTCTGACTGAAACGAAACCGATATTTTTTTTCAATGACATAGGTACATTATATGGAAAAAAACTGTTTGCTATATTTTGAGTGAGAAGTCGGAAGACAGTTGGGGCACGAAGGAGATAAATATCTACTGCAAGCTCCTGTTTTTTACTACCTGGTGTCTAACCAGTTGCTTTTAATTAGTGTCTTTCAAACGAAGATTTGGTCATGAAGCATGTTCAAAAGTCTTTAATTAATATTTTTCCACCGCTACTTTTTTAATTTAATACATTTCGGTCGAAGGGATGCAGTGACTTCTTGGCGGAATTATTTTTCCTTATGAAAATAACAAATTTTATCTCACAAACCGGAAAAGTGCAAGTGATAAAAAAATTCGAAACTACGTAGCTAAGTTTTTTACCTTTGACCTTAATAACAGATTGAAATGTGTAATCAGGTTGACCTCCAAGTTTTCTGAATTTTAAATGCATTTAGTAAGGCATAATATAAGATATCGACATGTAGTTTTTATCAAAATCTTGAGGTCCTGTTTC
>JAOXYJ010072754.1:0-11718 GCA_028566555.1 Lithophaga nigra
ACAGAAGCAGCCACTACCACAACAGAGGCAGCTACCACTACAACCGAAGCAGCCACTACCACAACAGAAGCAGTTACTACCACAACAGAAGCAGTCACTACCACAACAGAAGCAGTCACTACCACAACAGAAGCAGCTACCACTACCACAGAAGCAGCTACCACTACCACAGAAGCAGCTATTACCACCACAGAAGTAGCTACTACAACCACAGAAGGAGCTACTACGACCACAGAGGCAGCTACTACAACAACAGAGGCAGTCACTACCACAACAGAAGCAGCCACTACCACAACAGAAGCAGCTACCACAACAACAGAAGCAGCAACCACGACCACAGAGGCGGCTACTACCACAACGGAAGCAGCTACTACAACAACAGAGGCAGTCACTACCACAACAGAAGCAGCCACTACCACAACAGAAGCAGCCACTACCACAACAGAGGCAGCTACCACCACAACGGAAGCAGCTACCACAACAGAGGATGCCACTACCACAACTGAAGCAGCCACTACCACAACAGAGGCAGCTACCACAACCACAGAAGCAGCTACCACTACCACAGAAGCAGTCACTACCACAACAGATGCAGCTACCACAACCACAGAAGCAGCTTCCACAACCACAGAAGCAGACACTACAACAACAGAAGCAGCTACTACCACAACAGAAG
This sequence comes from Lithophaga nigra, assembly GCA_028566555.1. Taxonomy (NCBI): domain Eukaryota; kingdom Metazoa; phylum Mollusca; class Bivalvia; order Mytilida; family Mytilidae; genus Lithophaga; species Lithophaga nigra. The sequence goes on from JAOXYJ010072754.1 coordinate 677, forward strand.
CAGCTACTACCACAACAGAACCTGCTACCACAACTACAGAAGCAGCCACTACAACAACAGAGGCAGCTACCACAACCACAGAAGCAGCTACCACTACCACAGAAGCAGTCACTACCACAGCAGATGCAACTACCACAACCACAGAAGCAGCTTCCACAACCACAGAAACAGACACTACAACAACAGAAGCAGCTACTACCACAACAGAAGCAGCTACTACCACAACAGAAGCTGCTACCACAACCACAGAAGCAGACACTACCACAACAGAGGCAGCCACTACCACAACAGAAGCAGCCACTACCACAACAGAAGCAGCTACTACCACAACAGAAGCTGCTACCACAACTACAGAAGCAGCTACTACAACAACAGAAGCTGCTACCACAACTACAGAAGCAGCCACTACAACAACAGAGGCAGCCACTACCACAACGGAAGCAGCCACTACCACAACAGAAGCAGCTACTACCACAACAGAAGCAGCTACTACCACAACAGAAGCTGCTACCACTACAACAGAAGCAGCTACTACCACAACAGAAGCAGCTACTACCACAACAGAAGCAGCTACTACCACAACAGACGCGGCTACCACCACAACAGAAGCAGCTACTACCACAACAGAAGCTGCTACCACTACCACAGAAGCAGCTACTACCACAACAGAAGCTGCTACCACAACCACAGAAGCAGCTACTACCACAACAGAAGCAGCTACTACCACAACAGAAGCTGCTACCACAACCACAGAAGCAGCTACTACCACAACTGAAGCAGCTACTACTACAACAGAGGCAGCTACCACTACAACAGAAGCAGTCACTACCACAACAGAAGCAGCTACCACAACCACAGAAGCAGCTACCACAACCACAGAAGCAGGTACTAGCACAACAGAAGCAGCTACAACTACCACAGAAGCAGGCACTACCACAACAGAAGCAGCTACTACCACAACAGAAGCAGCTACTACCACAACAGAAGCAGCTACCACTACCACAGAAGCAGCCACTACCACAACAGAGGCAGCTACCACTACAACCGAAGCAGCTACTACCACAACAGAAGCAGTCACTACCACAACAGAAGCAGCCACTACCACAACAGAGGCAGCTACCACTACAACCGAAGCAGCCACTACCACAACAGAAGCAGTTACGACCACAACAGAAGCAGCTACCACTACCACAGAAGCAGCAACTACCACAACAGAAGCGGCTACCACAACCACAGAAGCAGCTACTACAACCACAGACGCAGCCACTACCACAACAGAAGCAGCCACTACCACAACAGAGGCAGCTACCACAACAGAAGCAGTTACTACCACAACAGAAGCAGCCACTACGACATCAGAAGAAGCTACCACTACAACAGAAGCAGCTACCACTACAACAGAAGCAGCTACCACAACCACAGAAGCAGCCACTACCACAACAGAAGCAGCTACCACTACAACCGAAGCAGCTACAACTACGACAGAAGCAGCTACTACCACAACAGAAGCAGCCACTACCACAACAGAAGCAGCTACTACCACAATAGAAGCAGCTACCACTACCACAGAAGCAGCCACTACCACAACAGAGGCAGCTACCACTACAACCGAAGCAGCCACTACCACAACAGAGGCAGCTACCACTACAACCGAAGCAGCCACTACGACAACAGAAGCAGGCACTACGACAACAGAAGCAGCCACTACCACAACAGAAGCAGCTACCACTACAACAGAAGCAGCTACCACTACTACAGAAGGAGCTACTACGACCACAGAGGCACCTACTACCACAACAGAAGCGGCCACTACCACAACAGAAACAGCTACCACTTCCACAGAAGCAGCCACTACCACAACAGAGGCAGCTACCACTACAACCGAAGCAGCCACTACCACAACAGACGCAGTTACGACCACAACAGAAGCAGTCACTACCACAACAGAAGCAGGCACTACCACAACAGAAGGAGCTACTATCACAACAGAAGCAGCTACCACTACTACAGAAGCAGCTACTACCACAACAGAAGCAGCTACTACAACAACAGAAGCAGCTACCACTACAACAGAAGCAGCTACTACCACAACAGAGGCAGGCACTACGACAACAGAAGCTGCTACTACAACCACAGAAGCAGCTACTACGACTACAGAAACAGCTACTACAACAACAGAGGCAGTCACTACCTCAACAGAAACAGCTACCACCACAACACAAGAGGCCCCTACTACAACAGAGGCAGATACTACGACAACAGAAGCAGTTACAACCACACCCCAAGAAATTACTACCACTACAGAAGCAGCCACTACCACAACAGCCGTCACTATAGCAGAGACAGCCAGTACTACTTCAGACACAACTACAACACAGGCAGCTACTACCACAACAGAATCAGCTACTACTACCTCAGCGTCAGCTACCACAACAACAGAGGTAGCCATAACCACAACAGAGTCTACTTCTACAGCCGAAGCGACCACTACTACGGCAGAGCCAACTACTACCACTACAGAGTCAACCACCACCATAACAGAGCCAACAACAACCACATCAGAGCAAACTACTACGACAGAGCCAACTACTACCACTACAGAGCCAACTACAACCACAACAGAGCCAACTACTACCACAACAGAGCCAACTACTACCACACCAGAGCCAACTACTACCACACCAGAGCCAACCACTACCACACCAGAGCCAACAACAACCACACCAGAGCCAACTACAACCACACCAGAGCCAACTACAACCACAACCGAGCCAACTACTACCACAACAGAGCCAACTACTACCACACCAGAGCCAACCACTACTACACCAGAGCAAACTACAACCACACCAGAGCCAACCACTACTACACCAGAGCCAACTACTACCACAACAGAGCCAACAACAACCACACCAGAGCCAACTACAACCACAACAGAACCAACTACTACCACAGCACAGCCAACAACAACTCAAGCAGTTCAGACTCCCCCGTCACCGTCAGGTATGTCAGTGTTCCTGTTCATTTCGTTTTTAATCTGCTTTCGGTGACTACTAACAACATAACAATTAAAAACTTAATTATGTTTTTGTATATGTCTTCCAAATTAATTGTTTTTCTAATGGGAGCTATATTTGCTTAAGAAAATTAAAGTAAATAATTGACTGTAATTAATAGATTTCGTCTAAATTTTCAAGTTAAAAACAGGATGTTTATAACGAATTTACATTACGCCTGAGCATAATTCCATTGGGAAGAAATAAATAACATGTGATAAAATAGATTATCTGTTCATGGGCAGGATAGCGAAGGACATTTTTAATTTTTAAATAGAAAGAGTGTTTCTAATTTTTTTCTTTCGAATTTATTTATTCATTTGTTGTTGTATTATGTTTTTACTGACAAAAAAGTATGTAATTACTGAAGTTTTGTGACACAAGTTTTTAAGTATTTGTATTCCGGTATCTTTTTAATTTTCAGACTTTTTGGAATTTGGGACGGCAACGTCTGATTCACTGCTTGTTGGTGATGATGTCTCTACTCCTAGACTCAGGTGTTTTACAACAATACCTTTTCTTGGTCAAGTACATACATACTTGAGGGTAAGTATTTCTTTATCTTAAAAAAGCATTGATGAACCAAGAAGGTGTAATTTCCTGGGGGTCGAACCGCTTTTTTTCAGGTGCCATACCTAGAACTCCTTCATTTTCAAAAATAGTGTCAGGAGAGTTTTTCAAAATCCTGAATCCGCATATGTACAGTCATACCCGAGTCGGGGTCGGGGTTATCTACTTGGATTTTTAGGTACAATGTAGGAGGCTCCTGAAGTGTCATATCCGATCTGTAACTGTGAGACGATTTTCGACCTTGAAGGGTACCTCCGATCTTAAAAAGCGACCTCAAAGTTGGTTAAAAGCGGCCCGACTCTGACCTGTGGTCGTTCTTAAAAGCGATTTGCGACCTAGAGGGGGTACCATTCTGGAGTCACTAACCGTGACTACTAAACCTTTAAAAAAGCGGATAAACGTGTATGATGGGGAAAACTGACTGCGATAAGTGACACATATGCATATGCCTTACATTGTGGTTTTCCTGAAATTCTAAGTCATGGACCAGTCTTAATTAATTCAGAATGTATAGCTTTTTTTATACAATTTGACCTACTCATATGCCCCTTTTCTCACTCTTGGTTTGTCATCGATTTCGGAAATTTAATATTTTAATTAAATATTTGTCCATATTTGCTAGATGCTAACGTTAAACTTTTGTTTTTTTTTTTTAAAGAAGCAAAAGTATAACGCTTTTGCTTCTTTAACACGTTTAAAACCATTCCCAATTCACTCTCATATCAGAATAGTCCAGAATACTGCTACCATTAACATGATTAAACGCATTTAATGTTAAGTGTTTTGGGTACAAATCGTTGATACATTGTCTTCGAAAATGATTGCACATATTTTTCGATTGTCGTGTATTGTTGTATGTAAATTCTGCTTCTGACATTATTTTCAATTTTTTTCTGTAAGCATACATTCTTTCAACGTCTGAAATTTAACTTTCCGGTTAGCAAGTGTATTTCTTTAAAATGTACGGAATTACCCTAACTGACACTATCGGTTACAAACTAGTGCCTTTCTCAATCGGAATAAAATTCTTAAGAAATAACAAAAAATATTTTTTTCAACAACCCTATGAAAATTACCCCTCCCCTGCAAATATTGACCGATGTTGACATAAAATCTACACTTCCCCTAAAAATCAGAATTTGATGTAGATCTAGATCTATAACTGTTTGGCTTGTTGAATCCTAGTTGTTTTCAATATGCCCGCTAGTCTTACAAAACCCCACCAAAAAAAATTCCTTCAAAATTTTTTATCTCCTGAAACATCAATATTAAAGTCCTGCCAAAAATACCAAATCTGTAAAAATTGACTTCCCAAAAATAGTGCAACCCATGTACGTTATCACAATCCGCAAATCCTGTGTTGTTCCGTAGCCGAGATATTATTAACAACAATGGCGGCAAAAACAAGAGTAAACCTTTGGTGCTCGAATCAAATAATCTGTATATACGACCTTATTCCTAAAACTGTATCAAAGAGTCTGTGTACGACTCTTTTTCCTGAAACTGTTGATTTGGGAGTAAATAGGAACAGGCATAATATTTAATTTTGTTCGTAAGGCCCGAATGAGATCACCAGGGCAGTGTAAATATTCAATAATTTGCACTTGGATGATACCAGGGGTCGAATTCGAGTGCAAATTATTAAATATTTACAGGCCCTTGCGGTGAGATACTATAAGAATCTAACACCGGCAAAAGTGCAAGACAAGGAAATTGCTGAAACAAGTGATTTTTAATCACCTGTATGAGTGACTTTTTGTTCTTATAAAGAAAAACAGGTGTAACGGGAGTGCTCCTTCCCCAGGTTATAGAACCGTAACAGGTTTATAACACCCTCCATTAGCTGCGCTAGTGGAGATCTCCTTTAGCTCAGTTGGTAGAGCGGTGGACTACTGTGTCAAGGATCCCGGGTTCAATCCCCGGTGGTGCAGTAGATAATTTTGAGAGACAAATCATGCTCTACTGTTACACTTATATAGCCAGGTGAGCCTATAGCCAGGTGAGGCTTTAGTTATTGGTGCTCTTCAGATTTGCTAACGGCGTTATTAATTGATTAAATACAAGTGCATAATGACTTTTGAAGTTCTATCTGTGAAAAAAATTATAATCATAAAAAGGATCAATTCAATAACTCTAGACAAGGTTTGTAGATGTTTTACAAAAGTCGAAAAGTTGTTTTTCATATAATAACTACGTAACGGGTCCCGCAAAGTAGGTTGTTACAATTATGGACAGAAATAAAAGGACACACACACACACACAAAAAAAAAACGAAATTAAAAGACATCAGTATGTTGGTAAACTATGACTGTGTCCAAATTAATATACCTGTGAAAAGGAATGCATAGTTGTGCATTCCTTTTCACTAAAAGGCTGCTAAAAGTTGTGCATTCCTTTTCACTAAAAGTCTGCTAAAAGTTATACAATGTAAACTGTTCTCTTTGGTAATAAAATGTAGATCAGAAATGATTTTTGGGATAAAACTACAGAGTACAAAAGCTGTACGGGTAATAATACTTTTAAGAGAATAATATAAAGAAGATGAGATAAGTTCAAAAATATGTCGATTGGTGTAGTTATTTTGTATAAACTAACTACAGGTTTTGACGCATTGATTTCTGTCCGTGCGGTTATGTTTAAATCTGCATGTTCTGCCATAATTCCATATTTTTTATACGAAGTTTTTCTCTCATCTTACGCACTTTGTCTTCTGTCACATCGCGATCATCGTCACCTTTAAAAATTTTCATATCACAGATCAATTTCATATTACAGTCATAGAGAGGTCCTCTTTTCGAATTCTTGTCTGATGACCAATAATCAAGATGACTGCGATTACTTACATTGTAGTTTAACCTTTCTTGTCAGAAACAACTTCACTTTAACTAAACACGGGATGATTAGTCTGAAGGATGTCTTATTTGCTGATTTATATCGAGCGAACTCTCCAGCGACTATTGCCATAATAAAGGCTGTGTTGAATTTAACAACCCAAATCTGAAATAACAAACTGGTTTCAGCTTTTACAGGATGCAACCAACACTAATAGAATATTGAATTTCTTATATATATTTATATATATATATATATAGTAACGGTGATATTCTTCTTTGGTAGGTGCGATTATCCGATTACAGAATTAGTTCACCAAAATTTATCTGGATTCGTATTACCATTAGTCACATACAGTTAAATAACACTGAGGTATTAATTACACTTTTAACCATTTCTTTGCAATTGAAATCAAATGTCGGTAAACTAGTTCCGTAATCGAATAACCTCACTACCAACAAAGGTAACTAGCGTTACTGTAAAAGAATATATTGGAAAAAAATTATATCCCAATAAATAACTTATTGAATCAACGATAGTTCTGTTGCTAATTCCCTTCCCTTGCAAGTGTGTCAGATCATATGAAGTCCATAATGGCTGCCAGGTAAGCAATAAACACCCTGTTGAGCTCCACTTTATTAAAATCCAGAGCTGCAGTGTATCTGTCACAAGGAAAAGTCCAGACAGAATCAGACGTTTCTAACAATCACAACACCGAAAAGATAACGGTTGTGAACACTATAATTCCTAAGTAAGAGATATAAATAAACAAATTAATTAATTAATTAAATTCATACTTGAATAATACTTGAATATAGCCAAGTTGAATATATACTGTTTTGTTAATATATATAAACAAAATAGCAGATACCAACCACAGATAGGAAACTCAAGAATCTGTGAATCAAATGGCAAATCTAAATTCAAACCAAATCGCACGAACTCCTAAAGCAATAAAACTAGTTGCGTTCTCATTTCATGCTAGTTATCATCGTAGTGGTACGATTTCTGTCCAGTCCAGTAATGGTTAGATCCGGGAATAGTCAAATTATAGAATTTGGGACTCAGTTGTTACGACTTTCACTAATTGATAAACACATTCAGGTGTTCGAATAGATCGTGGTGACGGCCGTAAAATATTTTCAAATCCATGCTTAAGCAGCTTTCCTGTCAACAGTTTACCCCGGGTCAGAAAGTCACTGTGGCATGGTTCTAGCACACAGTATTATTTGTGACATAAATAATTCATACGCAGGGGCAGCCGGTATATTGCTGCTCAAGAGAGGGGAAAATTACTATAGGGAAATTAAGTTGTGTCATTTGTCATTGATTTATGATTGTAACATTTTCCCCAATTTTTAAGTAAAGATCAAACTAGAAAGTAGATCGTATTGTTACTGTACATAGACGATAGATGCATAATACGCAATAGATTTGAATCTTCATGAAAGAGTATAAGTTTAAATGTATCTTGAAAAAAGAATGTAAGTTTTTAATATTTACTAACAGCAGGAAGCCTAAAATGTCAGAATAGATATTACATAAGTTATGCACATTTTGTACTAAAACTTGAAATGATGATGCAATTAGGAAAATAATGAAGAAAGTTATAATGACCTAGTTGAAAATATTTGATCACAAAAAGTTATAATGATCTAGCTGAAAATATTTGATCCCAGTTGTTGAATTATTTCTGTGCTATTTTCAGAGATCATGATTTTGACCGACAAGAGAGACGCAGGACGAAAGCCAGAAGGAAACTTGGGGCCATCACATCTGATCTTGATGCTCCGCCTAAAGGGACTCAGTCAATGCGAAGAGAATTTCACAAGTGCTATGAATCCAAAATACTTCCGTCTAAGAAAGCTGATGTTCGACTTTTTGACTGTATTTAACTGGCTTTTTCTGACATTTGCTCGCCATTTGAATTCTTAAAAAACAAATTTTGTTTCAGTATTGTTTCACGTTCCATGAGTATGTTATATGATCAAAATGTAGTATTTCATATCTACATGTATTTGACAGTTCATTCTTTCACAAGTTAATAAATTTTATCATTAGACTTTATATCTAAATGCTCACATGGTTTGGAAATACAACTGAACTGAATGAATGTATTCATTTTAGATCACCGTTTTGAGCTGTTGCTATCACTTCACGTTCGTCGTTAGTTTATCGTCCATTGATGTATTCCGAAAACTTTTTCATCAATTATACAGGTTAGACTAAAGGGTGTATTGCTTCAAAATAGAACAAGGAATAATAATTTTTTTTTCTGAAAATATGTTGAAACTAAATGTTGAAATGAATTTACTGTGTTCCTCTTCAAAATTCTGTCGTATAACCAACATAACCACTGTTACTAAAAATAGAACATTTTGAGGAAAAATATTTCAAAATTCTCATTTAATAATTGCTTTGACCAACAAACAGTACAGATTGTCTTTCTGTAATCAGCATGACATCCGACGACATCTAGGATGGCCTCCCCCACAACACATAGTTATTTGAAGATAATGAACCATTTCGCCAGTTTGTACCAATTTTGAATAAATAACCGTTAAGGTGTATAGTTTTTGAATTATAATTGACAACAAGACCGCCGTTGCTGCTAACAGACAATTTGAAATAAAACACTAGTAATGAATTGTTTTTCTGACTTTACAAAACGATCAAATTTTGAAGAAATAGTCACCGACACTAAAATATTTCTAAAATTATATGTAAAATTATTATTATAATTTAGAAAATTATAAAACCGTCTTTTCCTCTAAAACAAATTGAGAATGTCAATGAAGCTCAGATTTTAAAATAGAGCCCACTGTCCAGGCCTGTGATATCAATAAAAAGCACTCCGATTCGACGTCGTAACTGTTTTGCGATGTAATTTCAATGAAACTGATAGCTGTAATCGTTTGAATGTAATTATAAGTATTGAATGTATCTTTTGTAGTTTCATGGGGTTGTAGAAGCGTTGACCGAAGGCACATTGCACTTCATACAAAATGTGCTTACACGCCAATGAAACTAAAAAACGATGCATTCAGTTCTTAAATGAGCTTCGGTAATCTTCTCATTCTAATTTATATATAATTACATAAAGTTATATGTTTTATAATTTTAAAGAACACATTCTCTGACTAAATCCAGCAAGGACTCAAAGTATATATGTCTTCCTCGTGGACAAAACTGAAGATCAATACATGTATACTAACCTGGAAACAAATGAAACATGAAATGTCCTTTATTGAGGCAAAAAGTAAAATGAAGTTACAGATTAAAATTGTCCTGAATTAATCAGAATGCAACAAACTGTACCAAATTATCGTATCCATGTTTATGCTAGCCATATCATTATTAATACTGTTACAAAACACGACAACAGATATTTGTAATTATTTCAACACTAATAAAGTAAACAAGCAAAAATTCTTTTAGAAATGTGTAAGTACAAATGTAATCAAGATTCATTTTATTTCCGAGCATGTTCTCTTGTGTCTAAGTAATGTTGCCCTAAAGTTAAATTTGTCTTTACAAAATTCACATTCATATCTTTCTTTTTGAATGTGTAAACATCTCACATGTTCAGCTAGATACCTCTTCATTTTAAATTTTTTCCCACAAACATTACATGAATACTTTTGACCTACAACTTTGCCACAAATTTTCATATGGTCTTTAATATGGTGTACGAATTTATGACAATTTGTACATTCGGCTTTTGCCTTGTGAGTTTGGGCATGTTTTTGTAGCAAGTCTCGCCGAACAAATGACTTCTGGCAATGATCACATGTCCTGGTATTACAAGAATGAGTTTTCAATTGTGCCGGTACAACCCGATACGATATCAGTATTTCTTTCCACATACTTGGCAGACATGCTCGTTTCGCTTGTGATGCGAAGCACTGTGCTGTTCTAGATTTTTTTTGTGAGCAAACGATTTGGTGCAGTCATGCATTTGTATTGTGCATCGGAATGCACTTTCATGTGCCTTTTTAGACAAGCAAGTGTATGGTATTCTTTTGGACACACTTGGCAGATAAAAATCTTGTTCATGTTTTCCTACAATGACAAATATGGACAAATGTATGATCTTAGAAGTTATTAATTAATGCACCTTGTATCTATTCTAATTAGATATAGATATAATAAGTTATTTAATTATCATAACCAGTAAACAGCGCATCTCTACCGTTTCAGAGCAAAAGCAGGAAATGAAGACTGAAACTTTCTCACATTAACCGGGTTATCTTCTCACAATTACGTTACTTGCCGTATATAGGACTAAGAACCCTTCTTCTTCTTTAATTATATTGTTGAAGCAGGAAATCTGTTTACAACCGGGCACTAAGAGACGACAACATGGTCCTGTCCTTACACATCTTTACTCACAAAATACATAATTTGTAATGACTTATAAATGAATAAATTGGTGACAGGATGTGTCTGCTGCTGTGGGTTTTGTCGTGTCAACTTTTCCCCTTTTCGCGTCACATTTTTAAAACACGACAACGCGACGATAGGAAAGCGAAACCAGGAAAAAGAAAAAGCGAAAACGCAACAAGGAAACCCCATCGCGTTTTC
>JAOXYJ010072865.1:0-11717 GCA_028566555.1 Lithophaga nigra
TGTTAATCATATGTGGATTAATAAAAATTCAAACGACTTACTTGAATACCAGTCTTCTGAAAACCTTACCTATTGCAGCAATATAAAAACATTTGACTTTTCTACATTATACACTACCCTCCTATATGGCAAACTAAAATCGGTCATCCGTGATATTATCTACCAATGCTTCTTGACTAAACGGTGAGAAAAGGTACATCCACTTAGTTGTAGGTAAAGAAAAGGCTTACTTTGTCAAGAAGCACACCGATTCTACCAAAAAGTACCCGGAGACTGATGTTGTTAGCACGCTGGAGTTTTTTTTATCGACAATATATTTGTCGAATTTGGAGGACAGTTGGAATTCCTATGGGGAAAAACTGTGCGCCACTGTTTGCCGATCTGTTTCTGCATAATAAATAAAGCATTTTTTTTACAAGAGCTATCACCGAGAAAAGAGAAAAAACTAGAACTGTCAGCTTCCGTTATGTAGATGATGTACTTTCTATTAATAATATTAACTTTAAAGAATACTTACATCTATTATATCCAAATGAACATGAAATTAAAGAGACCAGGGAAACGTCTCCCTTTACTTCATACCTTGATTTATATTTATATATTGCCAACGGACGATTGAAATCTAAGCTGTACGACAAACGTGATGATTTAACCTTTCAACTGTGCATTTTCCCTTTGAAGTAATATACCTTACGTCTCCAGCGTATGGCGTATACATTTTACAGTTAATTCGCTACTCACGTGCATGTGATTTGTACAGTGACATTCTAAATTGCTGTCAAGGAACCTATATAACCAGGGTTATGTTCACTCTTTGTTAATATCATCACTAAAGAAATTCTATGGCCGACATCATAATTTGATAGATCGTTACGATATTTCGATCTCACAAATGAGATTTTACATCTTTATTTAGATTTCTCGTCTTACAGGATTTGACGCTCCAAAGAATTGACTTTTTCCCGGACATTCTCACGTACAATGTTACGGGTGCCGTCGACGAAGAAGGACATGCTTACCCTTCTAGAACACCTGATGTCATACCCAGTTTTTGAGAGGGTTCACATTGTAAGGGCTTTGGTTTTTGCGTCGTCTTGTTCATGTTTCCTTTCTCCTCTGTTACTTTTTCTTCAGTTTTATGCTGTATTCTTGTCATTTTCGTAGTTTTTCCGTTTCTGTCTTCCAAATTTTGCCTCGTCTACCGATTCTTCCTTTCTGAACATGTTCATTCGGTCTTCTATTGCCGATATTTAAAAAGCCTGGCCATAAGTGCAGAACGGATACAGGGCGACCTATGTCTGTCCGTCTTTTTACACACCCAAATCCTTATCATTTTAAGTGTGTCAGATAAATGATACTTCATCACTTAATGCATTTTCTGTAGCACCAAGTAAAATAACTCATATTTTACTCTTGATTGATTCTGGTGAAGTTCTGTGATTTTAACTCCATTTCTCTAATACTGAGTATGATACAGTAATAAAACTTGATTTTGAAATTAATGTTGAATAGTGTGAATTTTTTCTCGAAAAGTGAGTTAATATGACCTACAATGTATGTTTGAGTTTGGTTAAATTTTGCTTTCACGTCCATTTTTAAGTAGGAAAAAGGCAGATCAATAAAACTTTATGTGTCAGCATTTTGATAACATGTAATATTCAAGAATTAGATCAACATGACTCCAATTTTACTAATGAGGATCTTTTTTCCTTATTCATTTGTATTGTGCTGGATATGGTAGAGTAATCAAATCGATTAGTAAATTTATTTTGCGTAACATCAAATATTCCGAGGAAAAGTCTTAATCGTGACTCTCTAAGATGTAAAGGTTGTTCATCAGACACAAATAAACGCGGAGATATCTTCGGCTTCGGCTGTTGCCATAATACCTGTGATATCTCTTTCTTAGTAGGCATTCAATGTGCTCAAGAAAAAGACAGTCACTTTCCCGTAGAATAGGCTTTTAAGTTTTTTTCAGCTATTTTTCTAGTGCAAGCAATATTGTTGCAATTTTATTATAACATTTAATTTAATATCAAATTTATTAAGAAATTTAGGACAGTTTTTTAGATTTTAGATTGTTTTATTGGTTATCATAGATTCACCTTAGTTGATTTGTATGAACAAAATGAGGATGATCCAATTTTTTTAGTTAATTTAGATAGTAAAATTTTATCGTTTCACAACACTTTCATCATTGCAATCTGCGACTGCAACATAGTTCCAAACTATGAAGCAGATATATGTACAATAAACTGCATAATAGGAAATAATACAAAATCAATAAAACTTAATAGAGGTGATTAAATATCTGGATTTCCACGACATTTGGAGTACACATTCAATGCCGATTTTCAGGGCCTGGTCAAAATAAAAAACGAAGTAGATTGAACTATTTTTCATTTTCTTACATTGAAGCTTATACTATAGAATCAAACATTGGTTTGAGTTATAAATCTGACTCACTCCACAGTTAAGCTTGAATTTATTTTTCAAGAACGAGGGCAATGCACTTGAAAATTCAATAAGAGTTAATAAATAAGGAAAATGGATATAATTTCAAAAAAAGTGACTGATGAAATTAGCTGTGAATGTTTGAGTAATCAAAATACTGCAAATATAAATTTTACCATTAGTTATCAACTGTTATGGGAAGCCATAAAAATTAAAGTCCTTGGAATGACCACCTTTTCTGTCTTACATTTGAAGAATATAAGAAATAAGGATGAAATATAGACACCCATCTTAAAAAAGAAAATTTTTTGGAATATCATTTGAAAGAGGATTAGGAACGAATTAAAAACCTTCACATTGTGTGAAGTAGCTGATATTTTCAATATCTATATAAAAAAAACGATGAATGATTTGTCGGTTTTTAAGGCTTTTCTACGACAAAACGATAGTCTTTCACTGTTATTTGAGCTAATTGGAAATATACGTGATACGTTATGGGCAATCTGCAGGACATTTATGATAAGTTTGGTCAAACGGCAGTATTTGTTCAAACATTTTCAACATCACAAAAACATGATACGACGTGACTGGTGTTTAAATTTGTAAAATCCCTTTATGTAGTGGAACTATTGCACCACTTAAGCTATCTATATCTTTATTTTTGCAGTAGGCCAATTTTAAAACAATTTACGATCTTAATTTTCACAAAATGTTCTTTTATAATGGAAATCACTTTGTTATAATTACTGCATTACGTAAACGGAAGAAGAGACAAGCAAAGAACATTAGAATGTTTTGTTCCAACTGAACCTTTGGGGGAGAGTATATGTCTGCCTTATTTCACTGAAACTGTTTGTGATAATAAATAAGAAAAAAGAAACATTATATATGTTTTCTTCCTTTGGAGCAGGGCAATTGAAACCATGAACTGCCAGAATCAACGCTCGATTACGACCACTCAATTTTTAAACCTCCCTTACCTCGATACTTCAAACCCCATTACATGTTTGTCTGATAGTAACATGTTGGAAAAGTGAAAATAAAATTATATTCGATTTAAGAAGCAAGACAAAAAATGTAATAAAATAAAATAATGAAAAATAATAATAAAAAAACCAAATAAACAAACAAACAAAAGCAAAAAATAAAAAAGCAAGAAGAAAGAAACAAATACAAGGTAAGAAAAAAATTGAAAAAAAAAATCTAGGCCTATATAACTGGTTGTTCAAAAAACTTTAGGAAGGATGACACTTATTGAAATATGATCAAACGCATTTTGCTGAAATTTGGACGGACAACTGGACATTAAGCATTCAGAACAGCTTCAGACAAGATGAAATATTTCAGTTAATAAATTCCTTACAAAATAATTTCAAGTATCTAATATTCTCTCCTAGGCCCCAAACCCTTAAAAATCATTTACTCCTGAAGGGCGAGAATTCGGTAGATTCATTTGAAATTGAAACTAAAAAAATATCCTGAACGACAAAGGACAAGTCAGGATATGAGCCATTTTTTTTTGTCCCCAAACAATGGAAGAAAAAATTTCCACCAATTTAACTATTTCGTGCTATACAGTACAAAGTAAATCTCTGAAATTTTCAGATCCGTGTTTTATATATATATATATAAAAAAAAAACAACAGTAAATTTATGGAATTTTGCATTGAATTGCACTACGGTATGTCAAACTATGTAAAATAGTAGAAAATCATCACATTTATGATCGAAAATAACACGAGCGGGTACAAAATCCAACCTAAAAACTTGACAATTACGGAGTAAATTTAATTATCTACCGATATCAACATCAATTTGTTAAATTTACACTCGCTCGTCGTGAAAAATCAGATTTTTTTCATTATTTCTTATGCTGTATTACGTGTAAAATTTCACTTAATTAGGGAACGGCTCTCACATTCCGGAAATACAAGCAGAACTTCTTGCTATAGTTGTGGTCGTGAGTAAGTATTTTCGCATACTTGAATGTATTGCAAAAGGGTAATATTATGTAACAAATTCAAAACTATCGTATTTCACAAAACACAGTGATAAACCGCTGTGCAAGGGTTATTGTGTTAATGTTAGAGACTCAGATATATGAGATATCACCCTAAAATCGGTGTTTACAAAACAAGTGACGAGTTACTGTAATAACGATCAATTTTACGATTTCTAGAGAAAAATAAATAGAATGTAATTTGAAAGTTATTACAATTTACAACTTACATTTATCATATATATGATTGTATGATAGAAGTAAATGTATGCATATTTTACGTAACTTGACATCATCAACTTGAGTGTACATGTACATCGTCTGCAATTATTTGTGCATACAAAAGGCTGCTTTCTAACACGCCCGCGTTCATGACAAAACATTCTTCCAATAATCCGGATGAAAAAAGTTGCTGTAGTTTTATCAAACACCAGCTATATAAAATTGTATTCCGGGATTTCTGCAATATTTTTGTATCAGAGGTTGAATGAATTCTTCCACAACTTTAATTATGATATTAGTATATTTTGATGAGATAACCTGTCGCAAATTGGTACCTTTTAAGGCAATGTAGCTTTTTCGTTTTCACCAACTTGGGACTATAAGATGCAATAAAAGTTGTTAAAATAACAGTCCTAATAAATGATTGATGTGCATCTTTTCCTTTTTACATGAAAACGCGTGGTTAAAGATATATATACATGTGGATTTTTTATCACACAATTCATCGTGATACTTTTGGTGGCAAAAATTGTGAGTTCGAATCCCACTGATGTCGTGTTTTTTCTCCAAAGTTTATGAACAGTCTGGACATATACTAACGTTATTAGTAAATGGAATTTAATTCAAAACTTATTATAATTTACGATTATAATATAAATGATCGTCTGCTAGATCTACATGTTATGCCTATTGTGACTACCGCTTCAACATTGATCAACACAAAAATATTTTCCATGTTAGCGAGTATCTGATGATATAAAATTCCTATAAGTAAGTAAATATTTCAGAATCAACGTTTTTATGTGCATATTTTTCTTTTTCTAACGTAAAAGTTTGGATCAAGAAATAAATTTATATTTATTATCACCTAACATCTTACTGCGACATCGTGGGCAAGCGGGTAACACGTGTAAATTATGAGTTCGAATCCTACTGAAGTAAATTTTTGTTTTGGTTTTTTGTTCTTTTTTATATACTTTTTTCTCTTTTTCTTTCTCTAAAGTTTATAAACAGTTACGCACATAGTTGTGCGCAAAGGTACTGCGGGAGAGTGATAGTTGTGAAAAAGTTGGGTCTCATTACCACATCATAAGGTGGAATGAGTTGTCTGCGATTACAGTTTACAAGATCCTAAGGGTCAAGGAGCAAAAATGGTCCTTCGCATTTATACCTTAGACAGTAGGAACGCTAAACTATTGAAGCTTTGGAGTTGTAAACTACGTACCATGATACTAAAGGAGGTAAAGCTGCAGCCGAGAAAGGTCCGTTTTCAAATGAATTACATGTATGGAACGAAATACAATCTACTGGACGGACACTGGTTTTAAATGGTATTTGTTCATTGAACAGGACTGCCACCTGGCAAGACGAAATGATTTTGGATTGGCCTAGGACAGTCAAAATCAGTATTCAAAATCGTACGCAGATAACCCCAAGATTCCAAATTGCCATACCCAGGATACTTGATCATTCTCGCAAAATATCCGAAAGACCTCATTGGCCTTCAGTGGAGGAACTTTTTACGGCGCATGCGCAGTAAGGCCTATCGTAATTATTCTGTAAGATATAAGAACAAAACAAAATGTAGCAAATGTCACTAATTTTTTAATTTAAGGCACACAAACAAAATATAAATTGTCAAAAACAAAATGGTCTAAGCGGGAATCGAACACGAGATTTATACATGATAGATTAACGTTATTTAGCACTTGACTACAGAAACGTTCTTTTAGCTCTGTATAACTTAGTCGTCAATCATTCAAAACGTGGTCGTTTTCATCAAATGCTCATTATTATTTATTATCATTTCATAAGCTTGTAGAAAAAATATATGTAACTAGGGATTATATTTCTTTAAGAGACCACAGTGAACAAATATGGAAACATTCAGGTTCAGAGCGTATTGTAAACATTTTTTTTTACATTTCTCAATAACTAGAACTGTATCAACATGTCAGATGACATGGATCTCATTTTCATGATCCAATTTATTTGAGTCCAGTTTTTTTGGTGATTCAAGCCATTACTAAGTGAATAGAAGTGGTAGATTACCTATATTTGGTATATATATTTGATGTGAAGTATTGATAATAGTCTGCCGCCTGTCATCTGACCTTAAGCTCTTTTCATGATCAGGTGGTTTATGTCAGTTTTCATGATTATGTTCATTTCACAGTAGGTCAACTATAGATAGATATGGTCCTCATATTCAGTGTACGAAGTATGTAAGCTCATCTGACCTTGACCTCATCTGTACTGTTCAGTTACTAGCATAAAATTTTTGTAATTCAGTCAGTTTCTCAATAACTATAAAAGTATGTCTACGATATTTGGTCTCTATATTTCTGTTAGGATAAGCATGGCTCAGTTGGCTGTTTGACATGACATAGTTATTTTGTAGGCGATACTTTTTGTGCGTCCACTCTTATTGAAGTCTGGATCTCCTTTATTTTTACCGCTGTTTGTTTTGACATGGTTACGTTTTGTATAATAATCGTGAAGGATAAGTTGGTGTCTCCTTAACATATACTCTATATACTCTATTTGTTCGCTTCTACGAAGTTAGAGTACCCCTTGTAGCCTCTACCCAGCGTTATGGTTCCTTTTACTCAATTTTGTGAGTGCAAGGAACCACAACTCTGGATAGAGATTGGTATCATCGGTTTCCATGTGCGAATGCGCGTCCATATCCACAGAGAGATCTCAGTAACCAGTTGGCTACGAGTCAATTTTTACATGTAGATGCATCTTAGAGAATCCTCCTTTTTGTGACGCGAGAGTTCACATGGCTTATATTTTACGGATTTTGGTTATGGTTTAAGTCCAAATTGATTTTAAATTTTACGTTCAATTTCATATCTCGGTAGCTATGAGTGGTAATATCATCTAAACATGTGTAAAGATAGTCCTTAGCCAGTAGGTAAGCATCCAGGTAAACATACGTCTGTCGCTTTGTTGAATTTAGTTAAGTGATACGTCCGAGTTCATGTCTCAGTAATAATTTGTAGTAGGGTCATCTAAACCTGTGTGGAAATGCACCTTTACTCACCTTGAGTTTGTCACCGTCTTTGGTGAGATATTAAGGTTACAAGGCGAAATATGTAAGCGTAGATTAAAAAATGATTCTTAGTAGCTCCAGAAATATTTGTAATTCAAAATGATAATTCCTTTTGCATTTGATACTTTGATACTATTGTTCATAATACCTTGTTGATTGTAAAATAAATATTTTATTTTCCCAGTTTTGTACTTGTTTGTTTTATCAGTGTTGGAACATACAATTACCTACAGGTAACGGTAGGGATTCATAAGACGTTAGATAAAAAAACCCAAAACACTTGATTTATACTCATACTTTTACAGCATTTAAGGAATTATATCTATATAAATCCAAAAGGAGTGTAAAACTTCTCTGTTACTAACGGAAACTAATCGTTGCTAGATGTTGTTAACCTGAAAATATTTTAAACAAAAAGGAAATTCTTGAATTACATTATTAGTTTAAAAATACATATTTATAATTCTAGTGTAACAGGTTTTAAAAAAATAAAATCTAAGAAAAATACCAAATGATAAGTTAAAACACACCGTTGCTAAGGAAAAAATTGGTTGCTAGATATTTTTAATGCTTGAATAACAAACAAAAAAGTTTCTGGAATCAAATGAAAATTATTAACACACTAAAATGATTCATACCGCTAATCTAACAGCTGTGATTAGGTGATAAAATCCCCCAAAATATCAAAATGTTCGGTAAAATATCCTGTTGCTAAGGGGATAAATGGTTGCTATGTATTGAATATTCTACAAAACTACAACGAATAGTCCAGGTTTTATTTATTAATTAACTGTTGGTGCATAAAATAACCTAACACCCACACTACAGTGTTCTTAACTTAAAAAATATTGAAAATACTACTTTGTTGCTAAGGAATCTGTCTGCTGCTAAGAGAAAACAAATATGGGATATAAAATCTTACATTCTAAAGTAAATAAATATTCTATTTAATTACTTACATAGGCAACTGTTTACACTTGTATAGGCAGTATATTGACATTACAGAGTGTTAATTTTACAAAAAAAGTGTAATTTCAATAGATTTGCAGTTGTTATGTTTGTTGCGTTGCTAGGCAACCACGTATTTGAGTTAGCAAGGTAAACCGTTATTTTTCTTCAATGTTGAGATGTACACTATCACTGATATAAATATAAATGAATTTGAAGAGGGGGCCAAAAACGGCTCTTATCCTACCTTGTCCTTTTACATTATTTCCTACATTACAATTTCTTCATGTCCATAAAGTTTTTCAGAAAACAAATAACAAACATTTAAAGAAATAACAATTATGCTTAATAAATAAATCGTTACCAGTATGCCAGTTGTCATATATATATATATACTGCAAACAACCAGATTTGTGAAATAAAAAGTCTTTCACACTTCTATTCAGAATGTGAGTGGTTGTACACAACATTATTTCAGAAAAAAAATATTCCAGTAATAACTCACTCTGAACTAAGAGCATTCGCAAATTAACATTGTTCAGCCATTTGTGAGATATATTTTGATGGATAATTGATCTAAATTACTAGTCATATTTATTTTACATGTACCTCCATATCCATTCTTTCAAACATGTTGTCCAGAAGGTGACAATTCCTGGAGCACCTCTTTTTCCAAGTTCCTTGTTATATTTGAGACCAGTTTCATTATTATAAGGACATGAGAGTTCATTAATGAAATATTTATATTTACAGCTCTGACAGTGATTCTAGTTCTTCCTCATCTTCATCAGACAGTGATTCAGACAGTTCATCATCCTCATCCTCATCTTCGTCCTCCTCATCCTCTGATTCCAGCAGTGATGAAAGTACAAAGAAACAAAGAAGGAAAAGAAGGAGGAAGAAAAGATAATTGTTATAGTAAAAGTTAGAAATTAACTGGCATGTATGAAGGAGAAACAAAAATCAATATAAACATTCCATTCTTAATCTATAGAAATGTTAACAATTTTAAAGACCTATTTCGTAATGTTTTTATATTTTGATACCCGTACAAAGACAAATCTCACAGAGGCTGTGTATTACTTAAACAAGTGAACTGGAAATGGAATTTTTACTACAACTGATTTTTATTAAACTTTTTTAATATGTTAAATCTTAGATACAGAAAAGTCGGAGACAACTATATATTTCTCTCAAAATTCATTGGTATTTATATCTATATTTTCACTTTAAGAACTTTATAAATTATTTCTGTGTGAACATATATAGAAATCAAGAAGTTCAGTTGTTTTCTGAAATTCAAGTATAATTGATAATCTGTCAGGCAGAAAATGATATTCTAAGGATTCGTCAGCTTATATTGTTTATAGTTAGAGGACTTTTTGTCAATAATTTCAGATCATGTGGAAAATGAAAGTGAATGAAATTAACTGAACCCTTAGCAAGTAATGTTTTTATAAAATATTTTAATTAAAAACCATATTTAATGTTTTTATTACAGTTTAATTACCTAGCCCTCCACACCACTTTCTAAACAGAGTTTAAATTATTATACATGTATATTTTTTATATCCATACAAGCAAAGTTTGGACCTTGTCTGTCTGTTCAACTTGTGAACTTTTTTCTGTATTTATCCTTGTCACACTTTCTTGAAGAATGTTACAGTGCAAGAAATTGATATGCCAATATGCATTAAGTAAATACTCCTGGCCTATTGAGGTTTGTAGGAATTTTGGCTGCTTGACACTCATATTTTTATCTTGTTTGGATGTAATATACAAAGGGAAATAACTATTTAACAGACATAACAGGAAAATAATGCAGAAATAGAAAGAAGTCCATTGAGTTTTGGAAGAGTTACTGCTCTTTGACACTAACAGTACTTGATGAATCTTGTTAGTGCAATTCCTCTTGTCACTATAGCCAGATTTACCTTGCAAATTGACTAAAGGCAACAGATTTGCAGATGTACAAAGATATTGTTTTGCTAGAGTTATGTCTCTTTGACTGAATGTATTTTGTGCTGTGAAACAAGATTCTGAGTTAAGAATATTTATGAAACTGTATCATATGAACCATCTCAATATGAAATTTATGGAACTATGTAAACAATGGTGGTAAGTTACACTGTCTGCAAATTACCTGGCATAAATTGTTAAAACTAAGGTCAGGATCAAGAATTTGTTGCATGTGGGGAGGAATTAAGGTCACCACGATTTCTAGTATTTTCATTGAAGGCAGCAATTGTCCTGGAAAAGTTTAAGAATCAAGACAGAGATGCAAGGTATTTGTATTGTCACTTTCGAGAAAGTGAGGAAAACTGTAATAACGTTTTTTTCTTTGGATAAAATGCATTGATAATAAACAAATTTCTGATTTTTAGTTCAGCTTCATTTCTGTTTACCCATAAATTCCAACCCCTTTCTGTGAATACATAGAATTTGTTCATTTGCCTGCATCAGTTGAAATGTGTACATACATGTATTTTAAACTTTATAAAAATTTACATGATAATTTTAATGCAAAAACAAAATTCGAAAGTAGGTAATTTTTTTTTCACAGCATCTTGGTATAAGTTATTCTGAGTTTCTATTGTCAATGTCCCAGCAATTTAGGATTGGATTAGGCTGTTGGGGTCTATCATCACTTTCAGCAATTTTTAGCTCACCTGATTCAAAGGGCCATGTGAGCTATTGCCATCAATATGGCATCAATTGTCTTCATTGTCTGTTGTTGTTAGCTTATCACATATCAATCTTCTCCGAAACTGCTCGACGGATTGGAAGCCAATTTTGCAGGAATGTGTCTTGGATTGTCCTCTTCAAAAGGGGTATGTTCGATAACCATCAAATTTGGCCCCAATAATAATGCACTTTACATTAATCAGAAGATTGTTGAATTTTGTAGTTAAATGTTTGTCAAAACTTAAAACATAAGGTTAAATGAAGTTTTTGCTCAAATATAGAAAAAACTGGTAACCGATATAACACAAAAATGTAAAATGTCGAACATTTTGACGAAAAACTGGTGATTTC